>JAVKPL010006379.1:0-25951 GCA_032173675.1 Gastrolobium villosum
TGGGAAAACCAAGCCAACTCTCCTCCTCACGGACCCACTCGTGTAGGGCAGCCGAGGACCTTCCAAACACGCACACCCAGCCAGCCTCACCACTTGGGCCGCATAGCAAGCCTCATCTGGTGTTCATCCTGGTCCTCCAAGAAAGAGTTCTTGCATCATACAATCAACGGTGGCGGATCACCATTAATGGGTTCGAACTCTTTAGCTCTAACATCTCTATCTCCCTGACTGATTAGGCCAAAAGAAGTTAAATATTTCACGTTGTCTTAAAGGATGAACCCCAATTAAGTGCATGTATGTTCCGCAGTAAAATTTTTGTTTTACACCTTACATGCATCGGCCTTTAAAGGCCAGTTTACTTTCAAGTGGTATCAGAGCCCGGTTGCTTTACCATCGACGGGTGATGGTACCTTGTTTTGTGAAATAGTTTTTCACTGGCTCAAAAATCTTTAAAGGGTTTAAAGTTTAAATTCTGCATGTGGATTTTGAATCACAAATCCTTTAAAGTGTTAAAGTTTTTGTTTTTATGAACATGCAAATTTGATTCTGTGTTCATAAAACATTATGCATCATGGTTTAGTTTCTTTTCTTTATGAAAGTTCTAAAAGGAACACCCTTTTTGAAAGGGTAGATTCGGCCATGGAGGGTACTAAGAGTACCTTGAATGATTTCTTATTTTTCTCCATGAATTGTGTCATGTTTATATGCATGAAATTTTGTGACAAATTTATCATATAGTTACCTATATGATTCGGCCATGTAGGGATATATGGCTACATGCATGGTTTAATTTTGTTTTCTTTAAGAAAGAATTAACAAAATTTGAATTGAAATTGTTTTTAAATTCGGCCAATGAGAAATTTAAGATTATGAATCTTGATGTTATTTTGATGTTTAAATGTTAAATGTCAAAATACATGTGAAAATGTTATGTGATAATATAATGTTTGTGTTTGCAAGTTTTGAACTTTTCAGGTACAAACAGGAAGGGGATGGTCATGGTGCCCGGATTTAATTTTTTTTTGAATTTTAAATTTATGTGTAATCGCGCATTTTAATTTACAAGTATATTTGTAATTTAAATTTTGTAATTTTGTTCCTCCAAAGTGTTATGGAGTTTCTTTAATTATTTGTAATTAGAGAAATAGGCTAGTGGCGTATAGACGACAAGCGGCCGTTGCTTAAAGAAGCAAAAAGGACAAAAGCGCGAGCACCATGGCTATCTCAATATAAACTGTTTATATGTATGTATGATTAGAACGTCTAGTATGCATAAATTGGGCAAATCGCGTTTGTATGGTTATTATGTTTGTCCAATAACGACTAGTGTATACCGATAGATGTTTGACATAGGTAACGACTAGCATGATAACTTACAATATGCGTTTGATGGGACCTAATTAACCCCAAGATAAAAGGAACCCTTAAAAGGAATAAATAATTAAGCATATGATTATCTCCCACCACCAATGCTACTCAAAACTCTTCTACGTAGTGGTGCTCCACAACTCAGTTGGGACCCACTATTTCGTTGGGCTAGACTAGTGTTTGAAGTGTAAGACACTTAGGGTGCTGGTTTAATGCTTAACTAAGACATAAGTTGCAGGCACAGCCGGGCTTATGTGCTTAGGGTAATGGTGCTAGGTTGGTTGCATGAGATGCACCACTAAGTGACAAAGAGTTGTCAACCTAATGTTTAGAGAGGGTATGAGATACTGTTGATAAAGATCAACCCTTTATTTAAATTAATCTTGCGGTCTCAGACGGAGGTTAAAATAAATAATCGCACTCTTAATCCCACTAAGGTAAAATCTAAAGTAGATTAACCCTAAGTCAAAAGGAAGGGTCATTGACTTAGATAAAATAGTGGGAGGGGCAAATTATTTCAAGTCTTTAATAATTTGCTTTTAACTACATAACCGTATATTAACTAAAACTATCTTTACATCCTTTTCAGCTTATAGTATGACTAATCCACTGTCACTGCGTTCAATACTCGATACGAATAAACTGACCGGTTCGAATTTTATGGACTGGTATCGGAACCTAAGAATAGTTCTAAGGGCCGAAAAGATTGCCTACGTTTTAGATGCTGTAATACCCGTAGCTCCACGGGAAGGGGAAGAAGGGTTTGCGAATTTGATTTCGTAACCCACCAACAACACTTGGATGACAATGTGATGGCAGTATGCATCATGTTGGCATCCATGTCGCCTGAACTGCAAAAGCAGCATGAGCATATGGATGCTCCCTCTATTATCGTACATCTCAAGGAGTTGTATGATATTAAAGGCAGGCATGAGAGGTATGAGGCCTCAAGAGAACTGTTCTCTTGTAGGATGACTGAGAGCATGTCTGTTGGCAGCCATGTTCTCAAGATGATCGGGCTGATTGAGAAGCTAGGAAACCTAGGCTTCATCATGGATGCCGAGCTAAGTAATGACTTAGTCCTCACCTCACTTCCACCTTCCTTCAGTCAATTCATCATGAATTACAATATGCATGGGATGCAAGTGAGCTTGCCTGAGTTGTTAAGCATGTTAACAACAGCTGAAGTGTCTATCAAGAAGGATAGGACACAGGCTCTTTTGATTGGTGGGCCTAGCAAGGCCAAGGGAAAGGGTAAGGAGCCTGCAAAAGGTGACCCCCTTAAGCCCAAAGGAAAATCCAAGAAGAAGAAGGGCAAGAAGAAGGGTAAGAAGGCACCTAAGGACAAGGGTGATGCTGAGTGCTTCCATTGTGGCAAGAAAGGCCACTGGAAGAGGAATTGTCCAGACTACCTGAACAATGTGAAGGACAAGAAGCATGGTGATGCTTCTGCCTCAGGTATTTTCATGATTGAGATAAATTATTCTTATGCTAATCCATCCTCATGGGTATTGGATACCGGATGTGGTTCTCATATCTGCAATATGTTGCAGGTACTTAGGAGCCCAAGGAGATTGGATAGAAACGAGGTGGATCTCCGCGTTGGTAATGGAGCAAGAGTTGCTGCTCATTCAGTTGGAGATGCTGACCTTATTTTGCCTACGGGCCTTTTATTGCATTTGAATAATTGTCTTTATGTTCCGCAAATTTCTAGAAACATTATTTCAATTTCTTGTTTAGAACAAGATGGATATACTTTCAGTATTAGGAATGGTACTTTTTCTATCATTTTGAATGATATGGTTTACGGTACTGCTTCTTTAATAAATGGATTGTATGTGTTGGAAATGGGAAATGAAGTGCTCAATATAGATGTGAAACGACCTAGGACGGATAATCAATCTTATCTTTGGCACTGTAGACTAGGGCACATAAATGAAACAAGATTGTCTAGGATGCATAGAGATGGATACCTGGACTCCATGGATTTGGAATCCTATGGACAGTGTGAATCTTGTCTAGCTGGGAAAATGATTCAACAAAAGCCCAAAGGGCTTGAGAGTCATAGGGCTAGTGAGTTATTAGAACTCATTCATACTGATGTATGTGGCCCAATGTCTATTGAGGCTAGAGGTGGATATTCTTATTTCATTACCTTTACAGATGACAAATCAAGATTTGGGTATATATACCTAATGAGATATAAATCTGAAGCTTTTGAAAAGTTCAAAGAGTTTAGGAATGAGGTGGAGAAACAGCGTGGCAAGATGATTAAGACATTACGATCAGATCGTGGTGGTGAATATTTGAGCCACGAGTTTCAGGGTTATCTGAGAGAAAATGGAATTCTCTACAATTTACCGCTCCTTACACACCACACCAAAACGGTGTCTCCGAAAGAGAAACAGGACCTTGTTAGACATGGTTAGGTCTATGATGAGTGAGACTCAACTTCCAAAATCGTTTTGGGGATATGCCTTAGACACAGCGGCATACCTTCTAAATAGGGTACCGTCTAAATCTGTTCAGACCACACCATATGAGATATGGAGTGGTAAGAGACCCAACCTGAGTTACCTCAGGGTATGGGGATCGCCAGCTTATGTCAAAGCGTTGACATCAGACAAGCTTAGTGCTAAGAGTACTAAATGTCTATTTGTGGGGTATCCTAAAGGTACTAAGGGATACTACTTCTACTCCATGGAAGAACACAAAGTGTTTGTTTCAAAGAATGCTGAGTTCCTTGAGAAGGATTTGATCTCTCAAGGAGGCAGTGGGAGTAAGATTGATCTTGAAGAAGTGCAAGATCCACAAGAACAGATTGAGGAACCCGAGTCTGCTCCGCAGGCGACGTTCTCCAATGGAGAAGTAAACACACAACTCCGTAGACCTACGAGGGTCATCCATCCACCTGAAAGGTACGGGTTTGTGATTGAGAATCAGCAAACTGTTGAGGATGATGAACCAAGTAACTACGAGGAGGCGGTCAAAGATGTTGACTCCTCAAAATGGCTTGAAGCCATGGAATCTGAAATGGATTCGATGTATCAGAACAAGGTATGGACCTTGGTTCCTAAACCACAAGGAATAGTTCCTATTGGTAATAAATGGGTCTTTAAAAGAAAGACTGATGCAGATGGCAACGTTCAGACCTACAAAGCTAGGTTGGTGGCGAAAGGGTATCGTCAAAGACAAGGAGTTGACTATGATGAAACTTTTTCACCAGTTGCCATGATCAAATCTATTAGGATCATGCTTGCAATAGCAGCATACCACGACTATGAAATTTGGCAAATGGATGTCAAGACCGCCTTCTTGAATGGGTTCTTGAAGGAGGAAGTGTACATGACACAACCTGAAGGCTTTGAAAACAAAGATCAGGTGCATATGGTATGCAAACTACAAAGGTCAATATATGGGCTAAAGCAAGCATCAAGGAGTTGGAATATACGTTTTGATGAAGTCGTTAAGAGTAACGGTTTTATCAAGAACGAGGATGAACCTTGTGTTTACAGAAAGGTAAGTGGGAGTAATGTCGTCTTCCTAGTGCTTTATGTAGATGACATATTGCTAATAGGAAATGACATCCCCACATTAAAAATAACGAAAGAGTGGCTTTCAGAAAACTTTACCATGAAGGATTTGGGAGAGGCAGCCTTTATACTCGGTATAAAGATCTATAGAGATAGATCCAAGAGGCTGCTGGGTTTATCTCAATCCACGTACGTTCACAAGATGCTAAAGAGGTTTAGCATGGAAGGGTCGAAAAGGGGTTTTCTTCCTGTCAGTCATGGGGTACACCTATCAAGGGCTATGTGTCCTAAGTCACAGCCTGAGAAGGATCGCATGAGTGGAATTCCATACGCTTCGGCTATTGGATCCATCATGTATGCCATGATATGTACGAGACCAGATGTCTCATATGCTTTAAGCATTACGAGCAGATACCAGTCAGACCCTGGAGAGGGTCACTGGACGGCAGTCAAAACCATCCTTAAATACTTAAGAAGAACTAAGGATGCGTTTCTGGTCTATGGTGGGGTTAATGAGTTAACAGTGAAAGGGTTCACTGATGCCAGCTTTCAGAGTGACAAAGATGACTGCAAGTCACAGTCAGGATTCGTATTCACCTTAAATGGTGGGGCAGTGTCTTGGAAAAGTTCCAAGCAGGAGACAACAGCAGACTCAACGACAGAGGCTGAATACATAGCTGCTTCAGAAGCAGCTAAGGAGGCAGTGTGGATCAAGAAGTTCATAAATGAACTAAGGGTGGTTCCAAGCGTGGATGAGCCCATACAGTTGCTTTGCGACAACACTGGAGCCATCGCGCAGTCAAAGGAACCTAGGTCTCATCAAAGATCTAAACACGTGCTCCGCAGATATCATTTGATTAGAGAAATCATTGATAGGAATGATGTAAAAATGGATTATGTTCCCACAGACGATAACCTGGCCGATTCTCTGACAAAGGCTGTTTCTCAGAGAAAACATGATAGTCATTATGAGGCTTTGGGCATACGACTTAGGTCTGATTGGCTCTAGGCCAAGTGGGAGCTTGTTAGCATATGGGTGTCCTAGAGACAATCTTTTGATTAAATAAAGGACACTAGAAATAAATGTAAGCACTATTTATTCAGTTTCATATTGTGTCTCGATATTACTGTTAATATTATATGAATGAACTGGATAAACCCCTTGGAATAGAACAGGTATCTCTTGAGTATCTGTGATGAGATCACGATCATGAGGATTCAAGGATATTGCATGTCTATTCCTAATTATATGTTCCTAGTCTAGAGACACTGAGTTTGGGGATCAGTGATCTCGAGTAAAGACTAGTACGACTTATCTACTTGTATATGGATACAAGGTAAAGACCTCATGAGCTGCAGATATGGAGATATCTTAGCTAAAGTCGTGGGTGGACCTATAAGAGTATAGCTCGCACTGAACAGACCCAAAAGAGACTCTATGAGGAAATCTCACAGATAGTGTCATTAGAGTAATCTCTTTGTGTTTGGGTGTGTCTTTCCTTAGACCAGAAGTTATTACCTAGACTGTGTTCTTGAAGGCATGTTTTGATTGTATACCTCGTCTGCCTGAAACATGGAGACTCATAGGTATACTGTTGGGCGTGTCCTTAAAGGGCACAGGGCTAGGGTAATAAGCTGAAGGAATTCGTCAAATCTCTGTGAGAGATTAGGTTATCTGTAAACCGGAGAAATCGGGATGACATTTACAGGGACTCGGGAATCTATGCATAGTAAAAGAGATCATGAGATGATCTGCCTTTAGAGTCAGTAAATTGAAGATTCCCTATTTCGAATAAAGCTTACCCTAAACCGCAGGGGTTGATACATTTCCTTACCCTAGGTTAATGGGAAGATAACCGAGACGAAGGGAAATACATACGGTAACCAAATATGTGCAATAGGATGATCAAGTCATTAATCTGACTAGTTCTGGGGCAACAAAGCATTGCTAGTGCTCTGTGTTGTCATTAATTGGGTTGTGGGCTTGTTGGGCCCAAGCCCAGTTATGTCAGTAGCTAAGTTGGACCTAATGGGTCACACACTAACACCTTGTAGTTATGATGGACTAGCTTTAAAGGTATTGGGCCTAATAATGTTATTAGCCCAAGAAGCTGTTTGGAAGCCCACCTAAATGGGTGGGTGGTGCATGGAGTTTAGTAATGGGCTTGGATAGTCCAAGCCATTACTAATTAATTTAATTAGTTAAATTAATAATCAAATATTTGAATTTCGAATTTTGAATTTGAAATTTGAATTTTGAAATTTGAATTTAGAATTTGAATTTCGAAATTCGAATTTTGAATTTGAAATTTGAAATTTGAATTTTAAAATTTGAATTTGAATTTGAATTTTGAAATTAGAATTTTGAATTTGAAATTTGAAATTTGGAATTTTGAATTTGAATGTTTGAACGTTTGAATTCAAGTGTTTGAATTCGAATTTGAATTGGTTTTGAAAAGTTGTTTCATAACAAAAGGATAAGACAGGATCTTATTGGAGCATATTCCTTGGATGAAGAAGCATCTTTGGAGGCTCTCCCTAGGCTGTTTGGTGCATCACTTTTAAGTGATAAGAGTGTTATCTTATCACTTAAAACAAACCTCCATTCAGATTTGGTGGTTGAGGGAATCAGTGAGTAAGTTGATTCAAATTTTGAATGCAACTGCTCAATGTATTTGGACCCTTTATAGGGCTGAATTATGCGCATGAAAACTATATACTATATGATAGTTTATGAATTTAAGTTTAAATTAATTTGAATTTAAATTCATGTGGATAAGATTGGATGTTGTTGGCAAAGTTTGTTTTGCAACAGCTCCACCTTATCACACTGTTTCATGCACAACTTTCAAAGAAATTTGAAAGTTTGTTTTTCATTTTGAATGAATGAATTCCCTCCTCCTCTCCAAAGGGTGCGCATAAATAGACATGTTCCTCACCTTAGGTTTCATTGGAAAACCAAGCCAACTCTCCTCCTCTATGCACCATTCTGTAGGGTAGCTCAGTACACCTTTCCAAACAGGATACCTAGCCTCCACCCTCACCACTTGTGCGCATAGCAAGCCTCATTGTGGTGTTCATCTGGTGGCTTTCAAGAAAGAGTTCTTGCATCATAGACGAACGGTGGTGTGGATCACCATTAGAGGGTTTGAACCCTTCAAGCCTGACATCTCATCTCCCTGACTGATCAGGCCAAAACAAGGTAACATCATGCTGTCTTAAAGCATGAATCTATGAGTGCATGTATGTTCCGCAGTAAAAATTTTGTTTTACACCTTACATGCATCGGCCTTCAAAGGCCAGTTTACTTTCACTTAATAGGCCAAAATCTTGGCGGTAAGGGACTTTCAATTTTTCCACCTCCAAGTAGGAAAAGGACGGGCACCCAAGAGGCCAAAATTTTGGCGGTAAGGGACTTTTAATTTTTCTAACCGAATTATGATTGCTTTGTCTTTGAATTATGAACCCGGTGGATGTCTTGCACCCTGAAAAGTATAAAATATGCAAGCTTGCAAGAAACTATGTTAATTCTTAGGGAATTTATTGAAAGATAATAAAAAGCAATACGGGTTTTAGCAAGAACCCATATACACTGTTAAGAAGTCATTCTTCCTTGTAGCTAAGATGCATGCTAATAGCCAAGATGACACGCATGTGACTGAGATCCAGATAGGATGAAAACTGCTTTATGTAGATACTCCATTACCTTGAGCTAACATAAATTACTCCTCCATAATACTTGAAGTATGGATAGATTTAGTACTGCCGAGACTTTGAGGTGTTGTAAGTTGAGGAGGCTACCTAATTTCCTATGTTGGCTAGTTACCCAACAACTTTCATTTTCTGACGTTGGAGTAGTGGTGCAATTGGTTGGTGTTCCAAGTTCCTGAATACTATCCATGCCACTATATCCTTCAAGGAGCCTCTCCTATTTCTTGTAATATTTAGCCATGTTGCGTTACTTCTCTAAAATCAGATACTTAACCAAAACATTCTTAAGAAGAAAACCACTTCGGAAACAAGATTGAATTAAAGCCACACATGTATTAAATAAAACATGTTGAATAACAATCTTCGGTAGTATGGTAGCACATATGGCAGAAATAAATCGATTCAGAAGCTAGACCGAAGTACTACTTTGCACCTGTGCAATTATATTAAGCACGACTACGTTGATGACAAATTTATTTCTAAATATTTTAATTATTTATACCCTTTTTAAATACCTATAAGTTAATAGCCAATAATGACAAAATTTTTGAAGTCACCAACTTGTTAAATATTTTAAGAAATTAAACATAAAGGGAACAAGTAACTGTAGATAGTCTTAGTTTTGTAGAATAGACAACATTTTTCATACACTTCAAGAAAAGATAAAAAATAGTATCCAATTTTGTAGCTAAACATATTTTTGGAGAAGGAAACACTTACCCCCATATTTTTTATTAAGAAACTCCAATGGCCTAAACTTTGGTAAAGTAAATTTGTACAAGAAATTTTAACACAAATAAATGACATGATTGTGTTTAGAACTAGTCTTACATGCATGATATGATCCTCTCGTCCATATTTTTGACACATGCAATTTTTCACACCTTCTCAAGGCTCTATCATGAAAATAGATTAAATTCAAACCTAGTTGTGTAGTGTAACACCCTGTGTTAACCCGGTTTGTTAACATACTATCGTATTAAGTCAATCTTAATTAAAAATTTGCGGAATATCTTTTTATTTTCAATTATGACGTCATTATCATTACCAAATTGAATTACTTAATTCATTTTCATGAAACATTGCCTGTATGTAAATTGCAAGATATCTAAATGAAATACCTCATAATATAAATGTAAAGTGAGTATCTAAGGTCACAGATCTACAACACGTAGTCCAAACAATATACTGATACATTATCCAATTAAAGTCTGAAAACATAAAGACAAGACAATGTGGCATGGACAATCCCCAAGCTCACCAAATAAGGCAACATAGCCCCAACAACAGTCTCAACTCAAATAACATAAAACTGACAGAAAACATAAACAACACCCAAATCCAGTCATGTTAGCATACAACAGGTATATAATCAACTAAGCTCTGGCCTCCTGCCGCCAGAGGCATCAGCCCCCAAACTACCTGAACTTGAAATAAGCGTCCCCAAACGTGGGGTGAGATCTCTAAACAAGAAATCTCAGTAAGACAAGGGGTCATCAAGGATCTTCCACCCCAAGCTCACTTACATGTGCAATATAAGTTCAAAAGCATTTATTCAATATAAGTTCAAAAATAGTGCAATGCAACAGATAATCATGTCAAGTGTGGTAATAAACTATTCTACTGATCAGAGAAAAGTGCAGGACTACGTCTATTACCCACACAGTACCAGCCCTTGCTGTACTCGCCCACAGGACCACCACATGGCCTCCTGTGGTGTAACACCACATACATATTATAAGAGATTGCACTTAACATCTCTATAGCATTTCATAAATAATACATGAAAACACAGCATGCATATACACCATCCCCCCATGGGCAATGGTGGAACCAAACAATGGCTAAGCCGAGGACACGAAAACTTACCTTGCAAGCTCATGATCTTATGCCAAGAGTTCACACAGCTCAAGTCCAACACACAGCAGAATCACAATATGTTTTGGAACATCAGTCGTATCAATAATCAAAGCTCATAAACATAAGCATAAAGACTATGTTTTTCCTTTACGTTTTACGTCTTAAGGCTTCCCACAAAGCCACAAGCCCTTAATCCCTTGATTCTGACTTAGTTAAGTGTTTACAGAAGTCCAACTTCATCAAACTAGGGTCCACAAACCCATACAAACCCTATGTATGAACAGTACCTTACTGTTCATCGAAATCCCAGAATATCCGGATATATGTCGGGGGCATATCCGGATATCCATCGGATATCCAAAACCCCATATCCGGATATCCATATCCGGATATTCACAACCAAATATCCGGATATTTCACGATAGAACACAGATTCTGCATTTCGCGAAAATCCAATCCAAAGGTTCATCTTTTACCATAATAAACGTTAAAGCATGCATTTTTATTCTGTTCAAGGTTCATATACGTGTTGGTTACTTCATTTTAACCATTTACATGCTAAAACTCTACCTTTAAGCTGCTAAAATTCATGATCAAAGGTCCACAACTTACCAAAGGCTCAAAACAGAGCAGGAAGGGTGCTCTTGGAGCTCACACTCAACACCAAAGGTTCAGACTTGAAAGGGAACGAAAATGTAACCAAAGGTGGGTTCTTGCACTAAAAGATCACTCATTGGAGCACCAAGTGCCATGACAATGGCTCCACCAACCCCAAACAACCAAGTCAGCACCTCAACACAACAAGAACAGCACCCATGACCCAGAACAAGGCCACTAACACACTCCCAATGCCCACTCTCACTCACCACATGTGTTTAGGAGAAGTTTTCATGAAAGAATATGCCTCAAAGCTCAAGAAATGGAGGAAGGAGGCAATGGAACAGTAGCACACTATGCAGCCACCAAAATGTCACGTATAGAGTGATGGTTCTAGGGTTTTGTGCCCATAATGAGTGTATATATAGTCACTTAAGCATTTAACACGCAGTATTAGCATTAATAGCTACGCATAGTATTTTGATCCCATAATTTTCAGCCTTCACCTACTCATTTTCTAAGATTTTTCATATTTTTATTTTATTTTATTTTTTGGAGCACCTTTCCGGTATGCGCTTTTCCATAGCCAGTATCAGTTCTGGCACCAGTTCTCATTATTTTGACTTGAAACTTGTTTTACAAGTCCTACATATTATTCTAGTAATTATCATGTACTTATTATAATTTTCCGGGATACTTCACCGGTACTCATTTATACCGGGTAGCAGAACCGATATCTGCACTTTTCGTCTGAAAAATGACTTTCAGCATTATTACTCATTTATTATAATTATTAAAGCCTCATAATAATTATTAGGGTCAATTATGAAATTATTTCTTAATTATTACATTTAATTAATTAATCTCCTTAATTAACGGTGTGAGTTCTTAAATGTATATTCTCTTGTTCACATGAAATCACTTTAGAAACCAACACATTCTCAGGATGAGAACTAAAGCAACCACTTCCAACACAATCAAAAGAAAGAAATTATACATATTGTAGGTGTAGTTGCATATTTTGCTTTCCCTTTCATCATTTATTTTTAGATTATTTATTTATTAAATCTGTAAATATTTGGAGTTGTGAGACAAAGATAAGTAAAAGAAACTTAGTTTAAAATTCTTGGGTGGACATCAACCCTCTGATCGTAGCAGCAATTGAGATAAAGTTCAGACAAATGTCTTTCTCTCCTAAAGCCATTTGGCTTCTTTTGATGGACTTACGATGTTGTTCATCAAGTGTTGTGAAGTTGATGATAGATTTCAAGCCTGTATTATATAGTAGTTGGTTGTCATGTTTATGCTGTATTAGTACAATAACATTTAATTACATTGATGGGATGAATTGGCTTTTGCAATCTATTCCGTGAGCGAGATGTCTAGTTGTGGGATATAACTTTTAGGAAAAGCTGTAATAATGTCCTTAACCCTTAGCTATTGACCGTTAGAGTAGCCATAGAGTCTTGTGTTGCTATTATTAATTGTAGATGTAAGCAAGATGACTCAACGCATATTTCTTAACCTTTAAATCTTGGTCATTGGACCTCTTAAGTCATTTATGAGTTGGACCTAAATAGATGCAGATCAAGTTTCAACGAAGTTAATAATATGAGTGTTTAAAATTTCATTTCATTATGTTTTTAAAAAGGGTATGATATCGTAACAATCAATTAGTGTTATTACTAATCAATTTCACCGTTAGATCGATTATGTTGATCCAACGATTATATTTATTTCCACCTTTGTATGGTTATGATTTAAAATGACACAAAATTATATTCTTTGAAAGGACAAACATTTTTCTCTTTTATAAATTATTTACAAATCAATTTAAAATTTAAAATTCTAAAATAAGAAAAATCCCTAAAAATAAATATAATGGTAATTAACTTTTAAAAATAAATAATTGCAATTAAATCATTACAAACACTTCTCAAATCTTAAATATCAAATTATGTCAAATTTGTTCTTTATATTTTTTTGTCAAACAAATCATAATCATATCTGTTACTTCATTTGGATTTGGATTTGATCATAATTTGTTATATTTCAAATTACTTATAATTTGAACATGTCGGTCATATTTATTAGACCATAATTCTGGTTGACCTAAACTTCTTGAATTTAGGTCATATGCAATGAGCTAACTGTAAGTGTATCAAATATATAATAGTAAAAGTGAAAAAACAAATGCATTTGCATCCATACAATATACATTGAAGTATTATATACAAGTTGGTCAAATGCATGAATTTTTTAAGATGGTTAGAAGTTAGAACTATATACTGCATGCTGCACATAGGGATGTGCATGGGTCGAACCGAACCGGTTTTTTTGAAAAACCGAACCGAATTGGTTTAAGTGGTTCGGTTCGAAAGTGGTTCGGTTCGGTCCAAAACTGGTTCGGTTCGGAAGTGATTCGGTTCGGTTCGAAAGTGGTTCGGTTCGGTTCGGAACCGGTTCGGAAGTGGTTCGGAACCGGTTCGGGTCGACCCTCTTTTGAAAAGAAAAAAATTAAAAATTTTAAAAAAATAAAGTCATAAAAAATAATTTGGTTTGGTTTGAAAATGGTTCGGTTCGGTCGGAAATGGTTCGGTTCTTAAACCGGTTCTAAAAACTGGTTCGGTTCTTAAACCGGTTCTAAAAACCGGTTCGGTTCATGAACCGGTTCTTTAAAAACCGGTTCGGTTCATGAACTAGTTTTTTAAAACCGGTTATTTTATGGAGCGGTTCGGTTCGGTTCATAGTTCGACCCACTTTTATGGTTATTTTGCACATCCCTAGCTGCACATGTAAGTTCGGTATATACATCAAATTTTATAATTCCCAAAGATCACATATATAGTTAAAGGCCTCACTCAAAGTCTAAATATTCCCATTTATAATTTAAGAAGCCGTTCCATGTGGTCTCATGTGTTTCTTCGATTAGTCCACATTTCTCCCTCTTTGGTGTTATATATTTTTCTCATATATGTGGTCAAACTGGTTCATATGATGCTATTAATAATTATTTATAAGCATCTAATCCTTCGGTCATGTTCTTCGTTTTCTTTTGCCCAACGGCTTGTCATGTTCAAAACATATTATATTCCCTCCTTCCTAGCTAGTTGAAATATGTATATATAATTAAATTATGCCAAAATGTATTGGTTTTCTTCCTGTCAGTTGTTTACTATCTTTGCCGTTATGATAGTTATTTTGTTAGTTAGTGATGCTCTATATATATTTAAGATTAATAAATTAAGGGTTTTATATTTCTCATTTAACATGAGAATTCAAACTTTCCTACACACCCTTCGATTTCCGTGCTGACATGGGTTCTACATCTAATTTTTTTCTAACACGTGATACTTTTTATCTCTATAACATGAGATTTCAATTCTTATTTAATATGAGAAATATAAAATCCATAAATTAATGCAATTAATAGGAGCAAATCAAATAGTTTAGGCAGCTTCTATATAAGTTCTAATTAACTATGAACTTGGTCAAATTATGCAATAAATTCGAATAGTCATATATATTAATATATATATGGTGGGTGTATCTTTGTTGTGTTGCTATACATCAAAGGTGTGACTTTGTCGTATATGAGTTATATATGTCCTGTGCAATGGAAGTAAATAGTTTACTTGTAACATTGAGTGTACAATTATAATGCTGAATACGAATAAGAATAAGGATGATGACTGCTACGTATATTTGACTGCATGTTTGACTATGACACCGACCATTAGCTGATAAAGATTTGAGCTTATCTCTCTTTAAATGCACTAATGATGGAATTCAAGGATATTTTTAGTTTGAGTGAAAATGGATTCACGAAAAATGACAGTATATTCTAATTTATTGTTTAAACATATTATTCTTTTAGTTTATCTTTTCCACTTGATTTCTTTTAACTTTATCAATTAAATTTAAGCAACTCAACTTTTTTAATTAGTTCATAATTTCATAATTTATTTGTTTTAGAAAATATTTATATGGACCTCTTAACAATTTAAAGAGAAAAAAATAATGGCTATTGTAATTAGTTTTGATATATTGAGTATTTTTTTTAACATGAAAATTATATTATTTTTACTATTTTTTATAAAAAAATTAACTCAATTTTTCTTGGTAAAATTTTTAACTCAATTTTAATTATATTTTGATTTTCCTTATAGTTTTAAATAAAATTATTTTCATATAATTATTATAGCTAATAATTAATAATACTGAATATATCTCAAGATAATTTTGTAAATAGACAAAAAATATATTTTAAACGAAACACTATTTTCAATTCAAATAAATTAAATATAATTTTACTTTACAATTTATTTGTTTATATTTTAAAGCAGTACCATGTGAATAACAATTTTTCAACTTTAGTATTAAGAAAATTTAAATATCTACAGCAGATTGAATAATTTTGAGCACTTAAAATTTACTATTTTCTAGTTTTTTGATTTCAAAAATTATTATTTCATTTAATAAAATAATTTAACATCTATTAAAAACTGAAGAAGTTAAATAAAAATTAATCTCATCTTGTGCTAACAAGATCTCTATTCACATGTTGTTTTATGTATATTTATAAAAATTTTAACACATCTATTCTAATATTATTAATATAAATAAAATTAAAATATATTAACGAATAAATATTTTTCAAATATTTTTTCCTTAAAACTCGTAGGACTAAGATTAAAAAAGATAATAAAATTATAAGTCAGTAAAAGAATGGAATTCAAAGGGCATTTTAATACTGTAAATATTTATTTTCCACTATTTAAGATCAAAGTATATATGTCCTTTTTCTATTCTATTAAAAATTAGTGAACTTTGACTGCTATTTATTTAAAAATTTACAAAAAATAATTATTGACAAATAAATAACAATTTTAAAAGGTTAAAAATATGAAATTCAAATGAAAGAGAAGAATACAAAGTTAAGAAAGAAAATAAAATAAAATTATAGTTTAGAGGAATTGAAAAATGGAAATTCAAGAAAAATATCATGACAATTTTAGGGAACAATTTTTGTATTATACTATGGAATATGGATTATAGATAGGTTATGTAATTAATTTAACACAAATACAGAGATGGATTTTAAATGCAAAAAAATCTTTATTTTTCTGCATAATGTATGAAGAATCCGCAATATATGTTAATGGGTTTTATAAGAGTTAGGAGGGATATTCTTATTACCAAAATTTTCTACTACCAACTTACTACCTATCTAATCACCAATTGATCAACATTTTCTCTTTTTTTCAAAAACTTTTTAACATTCTCTCTCTTTGATTCAATGGTGATTAGATAGGTACTAAGTTGGTAGTAGAAAATTTTGGTAGTAAGAATATCCTTCCTCTATAAGAGTTATGTTCTATGTAGCACCGACACGACACGACACGCGATACGTGATACGATACGATACGACACTCCGACACGTCAATCTTAAAAAATTATGGATTTCGACACGTTGAGACACATTTTAATATTAAATAACATTTTTAAATTATATAGTGTATATTCCATTTAATATTCAATAATTTAACAAAAAATAAAAAAATTAATAATACCCATCAAAATATTATCTTTCAACTTTCTTTTCCATTCCAAAACCACATAAGAAAAATTGATTCAAAGTTGGAATCCAAGGTGTTACATAAAGGGAAAAAAAAGAAAAAGAAAAAGAAAAAGAAAAATCTAATGTAACCAATGGCAACAGCAGCAAAAAAATTCACCGACGCCCAATACCAAAAATTGTAGCAGCATTTTTTCACAAAAGGTGAAGACATAAACTAAAAGAATACACTGTAAAATAAGAACATCAAGAACACAATCATACATTATAAAAGGTGGAAGCTTTAATTAAAAAAAACAAGAACTGGGATGAAAGAGAGAGATCGGATCAGATTAGAGAGATTAGGGAGGAGGAGACACGGTAAGAGCGTAACGGGAATGACAACGATGATGCTGAGATGATCTATTATTTACTTAAAGGATAAAAAGGGAGAAAATTGATATGATCATGTAGAAACTTTACTAATATATTTAATTTAAAAAGTAATAATTTTTAAATTTTTTTTTAACAAAAATTAAAATTTACAAAAATGCCATTTGACCGTGTCGGAGCGTGTCTGAACGTATCAGACTCGTCAAATTCGCGTGTCGGAATGGTCAACGTGTTGGAAAAAGTTGACCGCGTGTCTGACACCGTGTCGGAGCGTGTCGGACACGACTCTCCCTGTTTTTTGGAGTGTCTGTGCTTCCTTGGTTATGTTGTAGGAAAAGTGATTGTGTTATGTTATAGAGATTCGTTTTACGTGCTGGTTTTTATTTTTGCTGCGGGCCCTACAAAATATTGTGTATGTAGAAAAATTTTTGTGGTCATGTTAAATGATAGATGATAAACCCTATGTTAATTACTACAAATAAAAACTAAAAAGGCCTCATGTTTATTGGTTCATGAAAAATGTTAAACAATCATGTATGTGATGAAAATATGTGATACTTAAGATAGTGAAATATTTTATTGTTACTCTCTCCATATATACATAAGGAAAAGAATTTTTACTCCTCTACGATATGCAGCACCGATACTGACACGGAACACGAGACACGATACTCCGACACATTAATTCTAAAAAATGTTAGATTTCGACACGTTATGACACATTTTGATATTAAATAATATTTTTAATTTATTTAGTGTATATTATATTTAATATTCAATAATTTAACAAAAAAAATGAAGTTAAACTTATAATAGTCATCAATTTTGCAAAGAAACATAAGATATCCTAAATATTTATATTAAACTCAATAAAATGATAATCGTAATCTAACGAATTTAATAGTTGGAACTAAAAACGCAACGCAATGCAATCTTTGAACTTTTTTTGAGTCTCTATAACGCGTGTTGGAGTGTCGAAGAATGTCAAGAAGTGTCGAACACGACACGTCAGGAGTTTTTGAAGTGTGAGTGCTTCATAGCCTCTACGGATATAGAATTATTGTTATAAAAATGTAACACAAATAAGGGGTAGGATATTCTTACTACCCATTTTTTCTACTACCATTCTAATCACCATTGGATTAGAGGAAAAGTTGAATGAAGAGAGAGAAAAAAAAATAACTTTTGAATCCAATGGTGATTAAAGTGGTAGTAAAAAAAAATGGGTAGTAAGAATATCCTACCCCATAAATAAATGTGACTTAAAGGGAAAAAAAAAAGTTTCTTAACATGATTCTAACTTCTAGTGATAAACTTCAATAATTAATTATTAAGTATTTTTCGTTTAAGAGCTTGTTTGGTGCCATTTTTTTTAAGTTAAATCTACGTTTAAGCTAAAGTTAAAATAAAAGAGCTTAAAAAATAAATATAAAAGTTATTTGGTGGTTATGTACGGTTGTTCTAATAATTTTGAAGGAGGGTAGATAAAATAATTTATTAGGATGAATTATTAAGATAAAAGATAAAATTTATAAATACAAGTTTAAAATAAGGGTAAAATTGTAAAATAAATATAAGGAGTCAAAAAAGCTAACATAAATCTTAAAAAAAAAATCCTCTTGGGAGCTTTTAGCTTCTTTTTTCCATTATAAAAAAAGGGAATATTAATCTTATGTTACATGAGAGTAGCTATCTTATGCTATAAAAAGAATACAAGTGGGGTCTACCATTAAAAAGCAAAAAAGAAAAAGAAAAAAGAAGGGGTGCGATTTTCGAAGTGAGATAAAATGAGATAACTACCTCATGTAAAATGAGAGTAGTATTTCCCATAAAAAAAGATAAGATATTATTACTACCAATATGTCACTACCAGTTTGTTTCACCACCGTTAGATGATTATGTTGATCCAACGATTATATTTATTTCCAACTTTGTATGGTTATGATTTCTCATATTTAATGTTGCATTAAATATGAAAAATCATAGTCATACAATAAATAAATATAAAACATTAAATATAGGGAGAAGAAAGAAAGTTTTTAGAAAGTTAAATCAGAATCGTTGGATCAACATAATCGATCTAACGGAGAAATAAATTGATAATAACATTGATAATAATATTACTTGGTAGTAACAATATCCTGTATCTAATGAAGCTCTTTTATAAAATCATGTTTGGCTAATTAAATTTCTGCTTTTAAGGAGAAAAGAAGCTAAAAATAAGACATGCCAAAACAAACACATAAATGTCTCGTTGTTTAAATTTATCGAGGGAAGTTTTTTTAGAAGAAAATATCAACTTTGCTCGGCCCTAACCAATAAATCAACTTTGTGAGTTGATTGTTGTCTTCCCCACAAAAAAATCATTAAGGATTTTGTTATATATTCTTAAGATTTTCTCTTAATAATTATTTATATATTAAATAAAAAGGTTCATTTTTTCTGTAATATACGCAGATAAGTTATCTGCATTGAGTCCAAAATGACGTTATTTTGAGACGGAAAGCAAGATATTTTTGTTATTATAATTTATTTAGAGGTTATAATAGTTTTTATTATTATGATTTTTTAACCCAAAAAATGACGTCATTTTTTGGAAGGAATGTAAATAATTTATCAACATTCACCGTAGAAACATTAAAACCTTACTAAAAAATAAATAATAAAATAAATACATTTAATTTAAAAATAAAAATATAATTTCATAATGGGAAAGTTTATTACCTATTTTTCTTACTACTTCTTACTACCAAATCGTAACTGTTAATTTACGTTAATCTAATGGTTATAATTCATTGCAAATTAATAATTATTTAATAAGTATGACCCCATAAATTACAACCGTTAGATTTATGGAAATCAACGATAAAGATTTGATAGTAAGAGATAGTAAAAAAAATATGTAGTAAGTATAACATTTCCCATTCATAATTGAGAGAATTAATAAGAGATTTTGGTTAGAGGAATTTAGAATTGAATAATTCTAAGGAGTCTGCCTATACAAGCTTGCGATGTTGTATTAATTATCGTCACGAACTCACGATCCTTGGATTGAATAAAACGGTTGAAATATGTGTATATATGGCAATCATAACTTGAAAAAGAAATAAAAAAATTCTATGACGTAAACGCTCAGACTTTCGGTAGCATTACCTTAATTCTTAATTGTCTTAATTGATTAATAATTTTCTTTATTATTAAATAAAAATAAAAAATATTTTTTATGTTCTAAAATACTAAATATATTTACTTTTTTATTTCTTATAAAAAATTATTAATTTTTTATTTTGTGTGGAGCATACAGCAAAATTCTTTAATCATATCATATGAACCCTAAAAATTATGTCCAAAATGTTGTAACATGCTAGATGTCCACTTGGCTTTCTAAATTTGGGAGCATTTATGGTGTTGAGTTTTGACGCAATTAAGATGGAATAGTTCATGTATTAAGTAAATTAAACTCTAATCACAGGGCACGCAAATCTAAACGACGGTTAGGATTGTCTCTAACCGACGAATGATCTGTTGTGTGT
Source organism: Gastrolobium villosum (assembly GCA_032173675.1). Taxonomy (NCBI): domain Eukaryota; kingdom Viridiplantae; phylum Streptophyta; class Magnoliopsida; order Fabales; family Fabaceae; genus Gastrolobium; species Gastrolobium villosum. The sequence goes on from JAVKPL010006379.1 coordinate 20,553, forward strand.
TTACACACACTTAACATTAATTTCTCATTTATTTGCAGTGAGCCTCGGTTGGAGGTACTCCCATAGTCCCATGTGCCCTAAAAAAATGCATACGAAGCCATTTGATCAAATCTAATGAGAAGAATTTGAATAATTTATGAGATTATATTATTATATAAAAAATTATGCATACGCCGTAAAAAGATTGAATTTATATTATTTACATATGATTGAAATTATTTATATCCTCAATACATAAGTTGTTTATGATATTAACATTTAAGAAAATCATATGACTTTTTATTCTATTTTTGCTACTCCTACATACTTGATTATAAAATTATTAATGTGACATTTATTTATTTATTTATATAACATCATTTTAGATTGAATTTATACCTTACATAGTACTTGAGCTTTTGAACAAAGGCTTTTACAAGAGTTATGTTGTAGGAAAAGTGGTTATGTTATGTTATAGAGATTCGTTTTGCATGTCGGAATATTTTTTTTTTGCTGCGGGCCCCACAAAATGTTGTGTGCGTAAAAAAAATTTTGTGATCATGTTAAATGATAGATGATAAATTCTTCACCAAATGATTACGAATTCAATTGTCACTATCTTGGTTGTGTTGTCCTTTACTTCTGTAAGCATGAGGCAACATGTTAAAAAAAGTTAATATAGTAGTAGTCCTTCTTATCGGAAAGAAACTGATAGAGGTATTAATATATCAGTTTTATTAATTTCATGTTAAAATGAGATAAGTTATCTCATGTCATAGAGATAAATTTGTGGGTTCCACCATCTGAAAAATAAAAAGAAAAGAAAAGAAAAAGATGGCACAGTTATCGAAGGGTGTATAAAAAAGAAAATTATCACATGTAGCATAACTTAATATAAAACTATTAATGTGGACATACTTATTGATTAAGTTTTTGGATTAAAATTATTTTTTGTATGATATTAAAACCTCTAATTGAGTGGTTAATTAAAGATCATTAATGTGATCTTGATTTAAACTTTTGGATTAATTGACACGAACTAATAAAAAATTAAACCAACAACGTAAATATAGAGTAAGTGCATGAAAATTGAAAAGCGATACGATGAAATGTGCATGAATCTTCTTGCACTTTAAACACACATGTAGACATTTCGAATTTCAAAAACTTAACAAAGCCTGGAGATTCTAACAACACACTGTCTACGATAACATCCTGCTTATTCCTGTTTTTCCTCTCTTTCTCTCTATATATGTTTCGGTTCTCACACTTTGAATTTTCTTGGAATACAAACAGTATATAAAAGTCTTACTACGTAACCGAGGGAAGCATATGAACCGGTGAAAATGCGGCCTTAAACTAGCTAGGTAACAACCAGTGCAGGTAGCTAGTGTATCGTTCTTAAAAATGCACATGTGTTGAGAATACAATTCACCTAATTTGTACCAAGAAGTTGTCACTCACCTTCATTTCAGATAACCACGTCTAACAATTAACTATATTTAACTTAATCACTGCTCCCAATACATGGAAAGATTAATATTAGGGTTTTATATATGTCATGTTGTAGGAAACTTATACTACCATGTTACTCTAATATGTTTGATGTGGGTCCAACTCAAAAAGAAAGAAGAAAAAAGAAAACAAGATGGGGCCATCACTTTTTATGAGAGTAACATGACACTACAAATTTCCTACAACATGATATATATAAAGAGGTTTGATTTTCTCATGTTGCATGATAAATGAATTCTCATGTTGTGACTCAATTGGTGGTGGACCCCACATTTATTAGAAAAAAAAAGAAAAAAAAAATTTACACGCAAATCGAAGGGTCACAAACATGAGAATTCAATTCTCATGCAACATGAGAAAATGTTTTCCCATATATAAAACACTTAATATTATATGGTTTAAACTTATTTGCAATTATCTCTCTCACTTGCATATGTCATGTATTTTTTTTAAGTGGTCATGTGATATTCCTCAAGAAATAATTATTCCAAAAGTTCAAATAAGTAGGGGAAAAGTTATGAATAATATTCATATATATTTGATCATGGTAACTCTAATACTATTTTAATATCCAATTCTACCAAAAAGTTAAGATGTTAGGTACGTAAAATCATGAGTGATATTATACTTAACAATTCCTGGGCCAATTCATAATATTAAATTATTAATGTTCCATATGTGATTAATAACAAAAATTGACTCCTTCCACCTTTCATGATAAGGGTATTTTCACTTGATATGCTACTTATATGTATGTGTTAGTGTTTTAGGAGAGAGACTTTGATCTTTTACAAAGAGTATTCTATAGATTATGAAAATTAATTAAACTTTGAGGACCACCACATACGCCATGTTCAACTCAAATTAATTCTAAATTTTATAATAAAACCTAATCTGAAATCTATGAGAAGAATGTGATGGTTTTGCTTAACTATGGAAGAGTGTCACTGAGGGCGGCAAAGAGGAGGGATTTGGATTGAAAAACTAACCACAACTTATCTATCTTAAGAAAGGTATTTTACTTTCTTAAAATAAGGGCTTGGCCTGCCACATGCAAAGCCATTGTTGCGCTAGATGCAATGCCCCTAACATGGTTATTTAGTTAACATCAAATTCAGTTCAAACTGTTTTATCCATTTCATCAATCAAACATAACCGTTGAGATCTGTGCTCATTCAATTTTAAAATTTCATTACTTCAAAGAAGCAATGAAGTCACAAGGCAATGATATATATATCACCTCATCATCACTTAATACACATTTAATTTTAATTCCATTGCTTTAAATTAATTAAAGTAACACCCTCGTCCTCTCTAAAAAGATTGATTCTTGAAAAGATCTATGTTCTCTTCCATGTGTTTACACCAAATAAAACCACTATCACGGATTCGATCTTATAATTTAGTATTTTCCACATCTATAAAGAATTTATATTTTATTTGAAGCTTTATTTCACAAATAAATTAACTCCCTTAACATGAAATAATCAGGGAATTCTATTTAATTATTATATATTTCTAATATTAATGCAGTTTCTATTAAATATATGGGGCATGTTATATTTACAAACTTTTTTGTTTACAACTCTTACAAACTACACTATATTCTTCCGGGAGAATACAAACTTTTGCAAACTATACTATGTTCTCCCGGGAGAATATAGTGTAATTTGTAAAAAAATTCCAAAAAATTTGAAAACGGATCCTGTCCCTAAATATATTATTTAGAATAAATAAACAAACCTTATGTAAAGTAGATTAATCCATTAAAGTTTCATACATTACAAAAAAAAAAATAGGCATTCAGTGCCGGTTCATTTTTGGTATACGCGACGGTTACAATTGGCACAAATTGCAAAAACACATTTAGCGACGGTTGTAACTGTCGCGTATACCAAAAATGAACCGCCGCAAAATACCTGTTTTTTTTTTTATTTTGAAGTTATATATATTGACTAATATACCGTCTAACCTGTACACAACGTAAGTATGGAACATTTAATTATTGATTGGTTAATAATCCGTAATGTTGTGTAGGAAGAAAATTTGAAAAGGCATGCCGTGTTTCAAGTAAAGAAATTGGGTTGGCCACCTTTTTAATAAAATTATTATTATTATTATTTTCTCTATAAAAAAATTAATTTTTTTAATGACACGGCAGTAAAAGTTAAAGGAGAAAAAATTTCAAATTAAAATTGAGTAGCTTTTTGTATTTTTTGTCATGACATTAATGGCTAAGCAATACATTAACTTTAATACATTGTAGTTTTTGACTAAGATGATTCCGTCACATAATGGTTGCCAAGACAAAAATCCCATCAAAATATTTGGCGCCTATATTTTAATACCAATCATATTTACCTAAGATTATGTTCTCTTATACGCCGGGGCCGGAGCAAATCCAAATACATGCCAGAAAATATTCCATCAGAAAGAAAAGTCGGTATAGTTTTGTCTCTACAGTATCAATAGGTCTTTCATATGTCTCGTGGAACAAAAAAACTAGAAAATCTTGTTGTGAGAAAACGAAGATATACCATTTTTTTTTTTTGCGTGTGTGTATACTAAAATCAATTCAAGGTTCTTATTTATGAACTTCTTCATGGATTTGTACACATTTTCTTCTAATTTGTTTTTTTTTTTTATTCTCTTCGGTATATATTTATATTTAACTCTCCAAAAGCCTTACGGTTCTCTACCATGTGAGTCTTATATACGAGCGGATTGTGTCCTAACATGATATGTTTTTTGCTCGGCTAAACTTAGCCACGATATAAACAGGGTTCTAGATAATCGCTAGATATAGTTAATGCCTTTAGTTTTTTGGGTAATGAATGCCTGTAGTTTTTGAATAATGAGATTCTCATCAATAGTTACAATTTCTTATTTCCATTCTTTAAATTGTGACCTTAGCTAGTAATTGGCCTATAACTTGAAGTCTAGTAATATATATTTTAAAATTATATATATATATATATATATATATATATATATATATATATATATATATATATATATATATGGAAAAAACATTTCTCAAGCAGCTTGAGATAAGTTTATCTCCGGCTAGCCCAAAATTACGTCGTTTTGATTAATGAAGTGTGTTTATGTAATTCTAAGTGAATTAATCAAGGGTGGTATTGTAATTTTATTTATTTTTATATCACTCATATATATATATATATATATATATATATATATATATATATATATATATATATATATATAAACTTCGATGTCATGTGACTTGACACAAGATTTGGTACGGTCAAAAAATTATAACTATATATTTTGGGTAGTACATATACCGGTAGTACATAGTTATAATATTAAAGCTATTTTTTTTCTCTCCTCAAGGTGACATAGGAGAAAAAAATAACTTTAATATTATAATTATGTACTACTCATAGTACATAGTTAAATTTCTGAAGAGAGAAAAAAACATAACTTTAATATTATATATATATATATATGTATATGTATATATAGGGGCAGGATATTCTTATACCGGTGTAAGAGTTAGAAGTCTTACACTCAATCTTGATCATTGATCTACTTGTATCCAATGGCTCGCATTACTAAAAATTATAGCCCTTCGATACAGAGGTGGAGGGAGGGGGCTAGGGGTTGGCGATCGCCCCCCCCTAGAATTTGATGAATTTTTTTTATAATACATAGAATGATTTTTTAAAATGTTCTGGTGGTGGTTATGGAGATGAATGTTATGGAAGTGGGTATGGGAATGAGCATGAAGATCGTTCTGGCGGAGAGTATGCAAGGGATGGACGTGATGGTCGCTCTATAGAGACTAGAACATTGAAGGCTTCTTCTGAAAGCACTGAATTTAGTAAATATATATTATGATAAGGGCTATGTATGTATAGTCCGTAGATACTAATAATTAT
>JAVKPL010006380.1:0-26001 GCA_032173675.1 Gastrolobium villosum
TGCCAGTTTGGGAATAATAGACACCAGTGTGGTGATTTGAATTGGAGTGGCTAATTCAACTCAACTATGAACTATGCCTTTGCCATAACGGTGACCCAATCACTCATTAAGAGAAAATAATTTTGGATGCGGCTGAACCACAAAATCTTTGCAATGAATAGAGTAGTAAGCACTTGGAAATTAAGAGTGATGAATAAATAAAGGGATATCATACTTTAAAGTACATTAGATAAATGGTTTTATGTTTATCAAGCGGTAGGAAAAGTGTAATGTTTTAGAGATTTGTTTTGTGTGCCATATTTTTTATTTTTTTTTGTTTTAAACGTCTTCTGCCCATAAAATATTGTGTGTGGGTTAGGAAAAATTTTGTCGCTGTTACGTTAAAAAATAAAATAAAAACCTTAGATAAATCATGGAAGAAAAAGTGGCAATTTTTTTAAAGATATAAATTTTATTTTTTATGAGAGTGAAAAGATGTAAGTGGATTATTTAAAATGAAATATTTTTTTTCCATGAATAAAATATAGGTATATTATAATCTTACAAAAGTTACGCTTGACAATGGTTATATCTACAAATTTTTCGTTTATAAATTTTTAAAAATTCAATTATGTATTTTGAGAAATATATATTAAATATATGTATTTTTTGAGATATATAGTTGAGTTCATAAATGAAAAATTTATAAATATAACGTTTACTTATTAATTTTATTGTAGTAAGATAATTCTTTATATTATATTGAAGTTAAATGAAAGTAGAATCAACTGAAAAATAATAATGAGAATAAGATTTTTTTTAGACGGATTAACATTTAAACGCAAGTAGAGTTAATGATTGATAGTGAAATATGAGGAATGTTATATTTGTAACCTATTTTCGTTTATAATTTTTTATAATTATATTTTAATCGTTGATATTTGCCAATCAACGATTATTATTTTCACAAATCAAATTCACTGATTAATTATTAATTCGTAATAAATAATAACCATTGCTGAGAGAAATTAACGGTTAAGATATGAATGTAAGATGTTATAAACAAAAATAAGTTGTAACTATAACCTTCTTCATGAAATATAGTTAGGAAAAATTTCGAAAAAAGTTATATTTATAAATTTTTTTTTACAAACTACACTATATACTCTCTCGGAACTCGCAACTCGGAAATACACTAGGTTACATTATGTACTTCCGGCAGTACATAGTGTAATTTGCAAAAACTTGTAAACAGATCCTTCCCGCATCTCAAAAATCTCTCTATGAGTTTACTCACACTCACTTGATCCATTTTTTAAATTTTGAATTATTTACACCTCTAATTTAAAGTTTCTTTATCACTTATACCCCTAAATTAGGAGGTAAGTGATAAAGAAATTTTAAGTTAAAGGGTCAATAATAAAGAAATTTTAAATAAAAGCATAAATAACTTAAAATTTGGGGGGAAAGTAAGTAATTTTAGAAAAAACTTACATAAGATTTTTTGAAGTTTTCCCATATAGTTTTATTTTTTTTTTTTGGTAATCTAGTTTTCCCATATAGTTATTCATATGTATATTGCAGCATTTGTTATTAAAAAAATGGGAGAAAATTTGGTTTTCATTTTTAAAACTTCATTTATTGGTGTTTAGAAGTTAATGTGGGGTGATGACTGAAGATGGCAAAAATGGTAGCTAATCTTTGTTTTGTTAATGTTGGGTTAAAAAAGGAAAGTCAGAAGGAAGAAAAGGCGTGCGAAAGAGGTGGGAAAAGTTGAATTGATGAGAGAAGCAAATTTGGAAAGGAGCAAAGATAGTGCGTAACATTAACATTGCATATATGTAAGGTCAGAGTCACAACTTTTGTTGCATGTGGTGTGGACACATTATTGTTGTTTCATTTGTCACTACTTCATTATGAATTTAATTTAAGGGTTTATTAAAAAAAAAAAAATCATGTACCGTCATTTTGTAAAATGTATAATAGGGTGTCAAAATGGATTTACACGACATGAATTCGACACGATACGAATACATCAATATGAATGCGACACGAATTTTTATTCGTATCAAAATCTTCAACACTGACACGACACAAATTTTTTGTAGGTTGACATGACACGACATGAATAACACGTAAAATAGAGGTCAAAACGATAATTGACATTTTTTTAAAAAAAGCGATTGAAATTAAAAAAAATTAGAAAAATAACAATGAAAAATTAAAAATAAAATAATTAAAAAAATACAGGTCAATATGAACACGAATACATCAACACGAACACGACACGAATTTTTACGTATCATTTTTCCCAACACGAACACGACACAATTTTTTTTGCAGGTGAACCCGAACACGAATTTTCCTGTCGTGTCGCGAGTCGACCTGCTTGTCAAAACTTATATCGACAACCGTAATATATAAAAGTCATGTTAGATAATTTGAATTTACAACAATATTTTTTTCAATTCTGTGATGTTAATTAATGCTTTCAGCAACAGAATCGTTATTTTTTTCATCATTTTGAGTATCAAAATCCCTTCTTAGAAGGTCTACAAGACTCTGATTCTTCCTGCTACAAGGATATACTGATTATGGTAATAACGGAAGAAGTTGATGATTATGAAGTAAAGAAGGTCATCCTCATCCATTCATCATAACATACCCTTTCCTTTTCTAGTTTCCTAGGTGGTCCCTCACTATGTCTTTCAGCTCTTAAAGCCACTGGGACCCCCCAAAAAAATAAAAATAAAAATAAACAAATAAATACTATAACCTTAATGTCAATTAATCTATTTATATATTATCATATAAAAATACAATATATTTAAGTACGCCTAATGTCACATGTTATTTGAGTGATATGTGTGTAGCTTTTTTCAAATTTTTGTTTTTAATATAGTTGTATCATTAATTAATAAAATAAATTATATATTTTAATTTGAAAAGGTATAATTCAATTCAAATTTCATTTATTATTGATTAAATTTTATTTACATGATAAAATAAATTTTATCTCTTTGAACGCTAATAACTTCATTCTGAAAATTTTAAATTATTTGAATTTTTTTATTAATAACTAAATATATAATATCAATTATAATTGGACCGATAATAAAATACAATAAATAACTAACTTATTGAATGTTTGTTAATTTATTATTTATAGTATTATATAATCATTGACGTAGAAATATATGAAATAAATACAAAATAAAATTGCTAGATGAATAAATGTTAGTAAAGCTTTGTTTGGTGCATCACATATGATGGGATAAAATTAAAAATAATATTATAAATCGAATAAACTACTTATACTATTTATATTTAATTCATAAATATAGAAATATATGATATGATAATATAAATACATATTTATTGAGATAAAATCATTTTTTATTTTTAGCATTTACAAATGAACGATGATTTGGGCAATAGAATGAAGACCAGGCAAATGAGTTACACTACACCTCAGGATTTATGTGTCATTTTATTGGTCATTAACTTTGCTTTTCTTATTTTATTTAAAACTCAATAAATTTGAGAATGCTTTGCACCATGACATTTACCATTGTCAAAGTCAACTTTGACTGTGCACAGCCACAGATAGTTGGCAACTTCATGTGAAAATTGCCTAAACTGAAAAAGATTGTCCCATTCTTGGTAGCTTTCACAATCCACAGTGCATTGGGAAAAACTAATTATTGTGAATCAAAATATCAGTTAACTTCGTCATTAATTTTATAAAATATTCAACGATTAAGTTACTTTATTATATATTGATAACTGAAGTTGCAAGCAATGTTATTAAAACCGGCACAGGGTTATTAGTTCAACAAGTGGACCAATGAATCAACCACATGACCGGTTATTTATATAATTTTATAATTTATATTAAAAAATTATAAACATACTAAAATATCTAAAAAAATGACAAAAAATTCAAATATTTTAATATAAAAAATAATAAATCACATATTATTATACTATAAAGGATCAAACAAAAATATAATGATCGTGATACGGGGCTTTAGGTTCGGAAAATGACATCTCTAACTATAAATCAAATAACATTTTATGCATAGTGCATTATTGAGATAATATTAGTGTTATAGGTAAATAATTTATATAAGTCAAAAAGCAAAAAATATATTTAAATACGTGCATTATGTTTTTTTTTTTCAAAAAAAATTTGGAATTTTGTTTTTGGACTGGGCCAGGTTACTGGTTAACCGACCGGGTCACCAATTTTCATGAAAACCGCTCGGGTCACACCGGGTTGCACCGGTTATGATGCATGGTCGGTCCGTTGCTTGAACCGGACCGGTTATATGACCGGTTTACCGGTTCTCGGGACGACCCAGCCGGGTCGGTCCGGTTTTAATAACGTTGTTTCCAAGGGTTTGCTTGGGTCAGGGTTCAGATCCTGTCTCAAGTAAATTCTTGAAAAATCTTTGGGGATGACCGTCTCTCTCCTCAAAGGGGGAGTAGTCTTCTCCTTTCCCCGATAGAGAAACTCAATGCACCACCTGTTCCAATTAGGGATAGTATTCAGACCGTACTCCGAGGACCTCTCCTCAAAAGGGGATTAGTCTCATTATTTCTCTGGTAGCGAAGCTCAATGCACCAGTTGTTTCAATGAGGGGTAGCTTTCCGAGGACAAAATTAACAGAGAAGGTTGAATGAGAATACCCTCCAGATTATAACCAATAAATAAATAAATTTAAATGATGTGCCTTTTTTCACTAAATTAATGGCATAAATTATCACTGCTCTCTATCAAGCCAAATTAAAAAGAAAATACTCACCTATCTAGGTATTTATAATATAAACATTGTTTAACTATTATTGTCAAATAATAACTTTTTGAAAAAAAAATTATCATAATTTTTTTATTCTCGGCCTTTTATTTCTTTCATTTTTATTTTTTAAACTTTTCAAGTTTTCCTTTAAATTAACAATCAAAGTATATTTTATTATAAAACTATTATTAGAATGTCATAATAATAATAATATACGACATATTATGATCTTTTTTTTTTCCTTTCGATCTTAATCTTGAAAATTGCAATGATAAGAATATTTGAATAAACTTTCAGACAAAAAATTAAAAAGTGTTCGACAAAAGTATATATGTCGCACAATACTTTATAACATTCCTAACAAACAAGTCATATACAAATAATTTCTTTTTTGTATATCAGTATAGATCTCACTTGTTGGTAAAAAAAACTTAAGTTCTCCCTTTTTTATATTTCTAGATGAGAAATTTAAATATTATATACTTGTGATAAAAAAAAAAACTTGGAACACTGAATATAATATGAAGGACCTCCTATAGTCTACAAGGTTATGCCTAAATAGTTTTGATGATGTCAAAGCATGAAGAACTCATTTGAAGATGCTAAAGTTTCGGGTTAGATAATTTTTAGATTTTTTTGTAACACATTAGATATATCATTAAACATGATTCTAAGCTCCAATGCGTATCATGCTAATTTCATAATAAATAATAATCATTTTGATTTTGTTAAAAATATGTTTTAATAAAAGCCAAAAAGTAATATAATATAATATGAAAAATCAAAAGTTAACAGCATATGTTCACGTGGGCCTTTGGAAGACTACATATATATATATATATAATAAAATAAAATAAAAATTATGCTTACAGTTTATCAAAAGCATTACCAATTGAAAAGGCAAACTTGTGCTTAATGGCAAATCAAGAGGATGAACATACTGAGGTATACTCTTGTCACTCTTCTAACTCTTTATGTGATAGTAGTTCATGTAATAATTCTAACTCTATGTGTGACACTAGTTCATGTGATACTTCTTCTATGATTGGTCCATCTTATGATGATCTATTATATGCTTATAAATGTTTGCAAGTTGAAAATGAAAAACTAACCTCTAAGGTTGAGAAAATTAAAAAGGAGAAAAATAACTTGCAAAACAATGTTGATAGTTTAACAACCATAGTAAATGATCTAGTGAAAGACAATGAGGATCTTAAAAATGAAAATCTTTTCATGAATTGTCTTGTTGGATCATGTGATGATGTGAACCCCCCTTCCACTATTTCATGTACTAAATGTGTTGAATTATCTAATGAAGTGGATAGTTTGAAGGTAATGGTTGATAGAATGACTAGTGGGAGAGACAACTTGAATGTCCTCCTTGGTAGACAAAGGGTTGAATCTACTAAATATGGACTTGGTTTTCAAAAACCTCCCTTTGCTCAACCAAGAAAGACAAACCAATATCCTCCTAGGTTCATGTCTAAGCTACCATTTAAGAAATGTACATATTGTTGCATGAGTGGTCATCTTGTATATCAGTGCAATATTAAGAAATATGGCCTAAAAGGAACTAATCTTAAGTGGGTTCCTAAGAGGACTATAAATATGAGCAACATTGCTTCAACATCTTATGGACCTCAACCTAACACATCTAGCATGTTCTTTAGCCCCAAGGTAAAGAACATGATATATGTTCCTAAGAAGACTTAGTGAATATGTATGTATCATGTGCCATGGACTGTTTTATTGTTATATTTTTTTTGCACATGATATCTAGTCACAATTTGATATAAAAGAAGCATGTATGGACTGTTTTGAACTATCTTTTGGTGCACATGCTTAGTATAAATATTGTGCTTTAGGGTATGTATCAATACTAACATGTAAGGACCCAAAAAAAAAACAAAGGGTACCAATAGATCATATTATTTTTTCTTGTGTTGTAGGTTTGTTTTAGAGCAAAAAGTACTAAATGGTATTTGGATAGCGGTTGCTCAAGACACATGACCGGAGATCTTTCAAAGTTCTCAACATTTCATAAACGGGAACACGGGAATGTCTCCTATGGTGACAACAACAAAGGAAAAATTCTTGGCTATGGTAATGTAGGTAACTCTTCAACTATATTAATTGAGAATGTGTTGTATGTTGATGGGTTGAAACATAATCTCCTTAGCATTAGTCAATTATGTGATAAAGGCTTTGATATAAAATTTAATACTTCCACATGCATAGTTGAATCTAAGGATGATAAAAATGTTAGACTCATTGGACATAGATGTGATAACATTTATATGATTGACCTTGATAGTATGTCCTCACTTGAACCTAAATGTTTAGTCTCTAAAGATAATGATGCATGGTTATGGCATAGACGAGTAGGACATATTAACATGAGTCAACTAAATAAGGTAATAGCCAAAGACCTAGTAATAGGTCTACCTAAGATTAAGTTCAAAAAGGATAGATTGTGTGATGCATGTACAAAAGGGAAGCAAGTGAAAACCTCTTTTAAAAGTAAAAATGTGGTTACTACCACACGTCCCTTGCAACTTTTGCACATGGATCTTTTTGGTCCCACTAGAACTAAAAGCTATGGTGGAAATTACTATGCATTTGTGATTGTGGATGATTACTCTCGATTCACATGGACTTTATTTTTGAAACACAAAAGTGATGCATTCAATTTTTTTGAAAAATTAGCGAAAGTCCTTATGAATGAGAAAAGTGTGAATATTATTTCCGCTAGGAGTGATCACGGTGGGGAATTTGAAAATCATGATTTTGAAAAAATTTGTGAAAATAACGGTATAAGTCATAATTTTTCTGCTCCTAGGACCCCACAACAAAATGGGGTTGTGGAAAGGAAAAATAGGACATTAGAGGAACTAGCAAGGACAATGCTCCATGATAGCAATGTTCCCAAACACTTTTGGGCAGATGCAGTTAGTACTGCTTGCTATGTTTCAAACCGTATCCTTTTTAGAAAAATTCTAAATAAAACCCCCTATGAACTCTATAAAGGAAGGAAACCCAATGTTTCACACTTTCGTGCCTTTGGTTGTAAATGCTTTATATTGAATAATGGAAAAGACAACCTAGGTAAGTTTGATTCCAAATCCGATGAGGATATTTTCCTTGGTTATTCCTTATCTAGTAAATCATATAGAGTGTTTAATAAAAGAACTATGACTGTTGAAGAGTCAGTACATGTTACATTTGATGAATACTATGATCCTGCTAATGTGCCGCGAAGGGCAAGTGTTGAAGATGAAATTGCAGGTGAATTTGAAAAGATTTCATTAAATGACAAAGAGGAAGCTCAAGCACAACCTGAACAATCAATAGCTCCTCAAATTGAAGAAGAACCCCTACGACCAAGTAGAAGAGTAGCATTAAATCATCCACTTGACCAAGTACTAGGTGATGTTAGACAAGGCTTAACTACTAGACGTTCTTTGAGAAATTTATGTAATAATTGTGCCTTTGTGTCTCAAATTGAACCTAGTAATATTCATGATGCATTATATGATGAATTTTGGATTAATGCTATGCATGATGAATTAAATCAATTTGAAAGAAATTGTGTATGGGAATTAGTTCCTAAACCTAAGCACCAACAAGTAATTGGAACAAAATGGGTGTTTAGAAATAAGTTGGATGAAAATGGAATAATTGTTAGAAATAAAGCTAGATTAGTGGCACAGGGTTATAGTCAGGAAGAAGGCATTGATTATGATGAAACATATGCACCTGTAGCTAGGCTAGAAGCTATTAGGCTATTGCTTGCATATGCATGTGTGCATGATTTTGTGTTGTATCAAATGGATGTTAAAAGTGCATTTCTTAATGGCTATATTAATGAAGAAGTGTATGTTAAGCAACCTCCTGGATTTGAAAATTGTGAAAAGCCTGATCATGTCTATAGGTTAAAGAAAGCATTATATGGTTTAAAACAAGCACCCAGGGCATGGTATGATAGGCTAAGTAAATTTTTGCTTGAACATGCATTTATTCGTGGTAAAGTTGACACTACACTCTTTATAAAGAAAAAGCATGATCACACACTATTAGTACAAATTTATGTAGATGACATTATTTTTGGTTCTACTGATGACTCTCTATGTGAAGAATTTTCTAAGATTATGCAGGGTGAGTTTGAGATGAGTATGATGGGAGAATTGACATTCTTTCTTGGCCTCCAAATCAAACAAGAAAGAAATGGCACATACATTCATCAAACAAAGTATTGCAAGGACCTCCTAAAGAGATTTGGGATGGACTCGGCAAAGCATATTAACACACCCATGAGCTCCTTATGTACACTTCATAAAGATGAGCAAGGTAAATCAGTAGATTCTACAAGGTATAGAGGTATGATTGGATCACTGTTATATTTGACCGCCTCTAGACCTGATATTATGTTTGCTGTATGCATGTGTGCACGATATCAATCTAATCCTAGAGAGTCCCACTTAGCTGCTGTTAAAAGAATTTTTCGTTATTTGGTGGGTTCTAGTCAAATGGGATTGTGGTATCCTAAGGGATTTCCACCAAGCTTAGTTGGGTATTCCGATGCCGACTTTGCTGGATGTAAGTTGGATAGGAAGAGCACGAGTGGCACATGTCATTTGTTTGGAAACGCTTTAGTTTCTTGGCATAGTAAGAAGCAAGCCAGTGTAGCACTATCCACTGCGGAAGCAGAGTATATAGCTGCAGGTAGTTGTGTCGCCCAAGTTCTTTGGATGAAACAACAACTTCTGGACTATGGTCTGAAACTTGAGACTGTTCCCATCTTGTGTGATAACACAAGTGCTATTAACCTAACTAAGAATCCCATTCAGCATTCACGCACTAAACATATTGATATTCGTCATCACTTCATTCGTGATCATGTTAGTAAAAGAGATGTTGAAATTAATTTTGTTGATACAACTAAACAATTAGCGGATATTTTTACAAAGCCATTACCTAGAGATACCTATGAAAGATTGCGTATGGAATTAGGCTTATTTGATCCGTCTTCTTAATACATGCACATTCATGCCATTTTTTCATATGCTTTGGTTTTATCTTATGCTACTATTATTTTTGATAATGTCAAAGGGGGAGAAAATAAGATAAATGATGTCAAATTGAGCTTATGTATATTGATAGGGGGAGCTTAAAGAAATCTTAAAGAAATTTTAAAGTTGATAGATTACATGTTATCTAACCTTTGCAACTAACCATTTTATTGTCTCAATTTGAGTATATATTGCCATCATCAAAAAGGGGGAGATTGAAGGACCTCCTATAGTCTACAAGGTTATGCCTAAATAGTTTTGATGATGTCAAAGCATGAAGAACTCATTTGAAGATGCTAAAGTTTCGGGTTAGATAATTTTTAGATTTTTTTTGTAACACATTAGATATATCATTAAACATGATTCCAAGCTCCAATGCATATCATGCTAATTTCATAATAAATAATAATCATTTTGATTTTGTTAAAAATATGTTTTAATAAAAGCCAAAAAGTAATATAATATAATATGAAAAATCAAAAGTTAACAGCATATGTTCACGTGGGCCTTTGGAAGACTACATATATATATATATATAATAAAATAAAATAAAAATTATGCTTACAGTTTATCAAAAGCATTACCAATTGAAAAGGCATCACGTGGGAGGATTAGTTTTTTTTTGTTTGTTGTTATTTTGAAAACAATATAAAAAGGAAAGCATCACTTTACCAAGTAAAAAAAAAAATATATAAAATTCATTTTTTTGACTAAAAGAAAAGAAAGCATCACTTTATCAACTTCTTGGTCTTCATCAGATAAAGCTTCCTGTATTTTCGTTCTCTTTCTATTCTTCACCGCTTGAAGAGATTTACAGAGAGAATCGAACAAAAGTCTTCATCTTTATGAGCGAAGCTCATTGTCTACAATCTCTCTCTCTGTGCCGTGCCTCTGCTTCTTGATGTTTCTCTCTGATTCATCGACATTGTCAAGAAGAGTTTAGGAAGAAAAAAAAAAATTCAAGAGAAGAAAATCTTCTCAGATCCAGATTGCAATTCAAGAATATGCTAGATCTCTTGATATCTGAAATACACTGAATATTTGGAATTCTTGTGAGAACAACTCATATCATCTTTTAGGGCTTCATTGTGGTAAACTCTAATCTACTCATATTCTTGGTTAATATTTCTATTTGAACCCTATATTCTGAAATCTTGAAGAATTTTAGCTAAGCATGTTAAATCTGAATTTTTGGTTTCATTGAGGCATATTATTTTTAATTCAGATTTTCTTGTGGTTCTGTATTAGAAGATTAATTCTGATTTTTTTGTGAAATCTTGAGAGAAATCACAATTCTGATTTTTTCTGGATATAGTGTGATAATTTCTTTTTAAATCAGAATTTTTAGTGTCCATCATTTAGATACTTGATATAAATAAATACAAGTTCCTTATTGCTGAAAATTTACATATAATTGTGCTCTAGGGAAAGTGGAGGTCTTGTGTGAGAGGAGTTGGTGAACTCCGTAGGTTCGGCTTGAGAGTATTCTCAGAGCTTGGAGCAGTGTAGGCACTAGGAAGGTTTTTGATATTTTGTTTGATTGCTTGTGTGACGCGTGTTTGTAAAACAGGTACACTTGTGATAAATAAAATATCTGCAGCTACTTCAGTCTGGACGTAGCACCCTACTTAGGATTAGTGGGTGTGAACCAGGATATATCGTGTGTCCCTTGTCTCTCTGATTTAATTTCTGAATATTTTGTTTAGAGACTGATAGTTACACTGATTCTATTATAATTGCTGTAGCACCTAAACTGTTTTCTGGTATTTGGAAATTAATCATTTTCTGTTTTGTTTAAGAAAATTATATTGCTGCGTTTATACTCTATAAATTGCTAAGGTACGCATCCTGTTACTACATTACTCTTAGCATTGTGAAAAATTATTTTGGGCATATAGGGATTTAAGAAAAAGTTTTTGAAAAAGTTTAGAACACCTATTCACCCCCCCTCTAGGTGTTCCGTAAGCGTCCTGTGTAAGAAGCCACTTGCCCAACATAATATGCTTACATTTTTTTCAGTTAGAGATGTGATTTAATTCGTTAAATTATAATTCCGGATTGGAGCTAAGTTACAATTAAAGCTCTTCACCCTTGTTCAAAGGTGCATTTAATAGGATTGGAACAAAGTTTTTCTCCCCACCTACTCAGAGTCTGTCGCCAACTAAACAATATGCATTGGGTTTATTGGTAGATTTTATGTAGAGGTAGACGTTGAAATCTTATTTATATCTATAAACGTTATGAAATTTAAATATTTGATTGGTGATATGACTTATTATGGATTCTTATATGTATTAAATATAAATTATATTATATATATTAAAAAATTTATTTAATGTCAAAACGTGTCCCAACGTATCGAAATATGACATTTTTTAGAATTAACGTGTTGTGTGTCCTGTGTCCGTGTCCGTGCATCATAGGTTATTTCTAAGGTTGACTTGTATTATATATTTAAACCTTGAAGTATTTGAATAAAGAGAATCATACGAATTATTTGAAAAAAAGCATTCTGTACAAGAGGTCAGACTTTCTCAGTAAAGCCATTTGAGGTCAAGCTTTCTCTGTAAAGCCATTTGAAGTCAGGTTTCCTCAATAAAACCAAATTCTCATTTTTATTTATTGTGTTCGTAACAAATTAGTAATTAATTTAGTGCTAAAGATTAATTGCATCAGCTACAAAAGTATAATAAAATATATGAATTTAATAACTTTATCAACTTTTTTTTTTTTTGGTGAAAACTGTAATATAGATGTGATATGAGTTTCACTTTTTTTAATTTTAGTAAAAGGAATATATATTACAAGAGTATTGGAATTTTTTATTTTGGTATATTCAACGGTATTGAAATTTACTCCACAAGAAGGAGTAAATGTTCAGCATTCACATGTTACACTTACAATTTATAAGTAAAGAATTTTTAATTTAAAAAGGATGAATGCTTATACCAAACATGAATAGTTGGGATGTCGAAAATCAAGTTGAAAAATAAAAAATTGAATAGTTAAATAATAAAAAGAAAAAATTGAAATAATTATCTAATGTAGATCCAAATTTTTTTATCTAAATCTGAAAACAAATTTAATCTAAATCCAATATATTTTGAAAATAATTTTTTACTTAATTTTTTTTTAAATTATTTACATTAATGTAGAAATTTTTTATCATACTTTTTAAGTCAAACTTATTTTTATTTGAATTCCACAATGTATATTACAAGATTGACAACTAATATAAAATTATATTTTAAATTTAGATTTAGATTTTTATATATTTTAATAAATATGTTTACATAAATATTGATAAATTACTTTAGTTTTTGATAAAGTTAATTTTTATATTTCAATAAAGGGTTTAATGTTTCTTGGATCAATAAAGATAATTTATCTCTAGTGAACTTAAAATGAGTTGTTTTGAGGTTGAGAAAAAATATTTTTTCTAATTCTAATTTTTTACTAGAGTTATAATAGTTTTTATAATTATAATTCTTTTTCTCTCAATCCCAAAATATTGTTATTTTGGACTTATGATTGGAAATGACTTTATCTTTATTGATCGGAGAAATATTAAACCTTTTAATAAATTTGAAAATTTATATAAAAAAATTATAACAAAAGTTAAAAACAAAGTAGTTCAATCCAAACTAGTTTAAATTATATTTGATATTTATAAAAAATATATATTATATTTGATAAATGAAATTTGCATTTTAAACTAAAATAAGATAACCATATTATAAAAAAAAATCAATTAAGTTACATCAAGTGGCCTTTTTTTCCTCTAAATTATTCAAAAATAGATAATATCATGTACTATTTAATAGGATCATGTTATATAACAGAATCTTAATCATACAAAAAAGAATCAATAGTAATGATTTTACAATTAACTATCCCAATATGTTTTTATCTCTCTTCACTTATCATTAGTTTATCTTTGTATAATTATCATCATTAACTGAGATAATTATCTTAATATGATATAATCATATTAAATATCACAAGAGTTATCCATTCCCAAATTATTCTAATTCAGCCCGAAACACATCTAATAAGTAGCATGACTTGTGCAAAATGACAAGGTAATAGGATACAAGTGCAAAGAAACAAACGCTACAGAGAAGAGTGGAATGTCATTGTCCGCTACCTAATCCCACTTTCCCTTTTGCGTTTCTATTCATTCTTTCATTCACCAAAAGTCACATCAGCTTTAGACACATCTCTATGTGACAAACCGTCCTACGTTAATTAGGCACCGCCACAGCATTTTTTACGTAGGTTTGTATTTAATTTAAGAGTAAAGTGAATATTATTTTAAAGGATATAAAGTTATGTTATTTTAAGAGAGGAAACGAGATAAATAGAGGAGGAAGGAAACTTGACAAAAAAAATAAAGGTGTGGGCCCTACATCTTTGTGAGAGTAAAAAGATATAAGTTGTGTCATCTTAAAGGATAAACACTTTTCCCTTAATTTATTAACAAAATATTTATTATTTTAAAGAAGAGGAAGGTTATAGTTACAACCTTTTTATTTTTACAACCTCTTACAATCATACGTTATTACCGTTGATTTCCGTCAATCACCGGTTATCATTTATTGTGAATCAATAACTAACTAATGAGTTTAATTTGCTAAAATGATAACCGTTGATTGACGAAAATCAATGGTGATAAGGTATGGTTGTAAGACGTAAAAAAAATTGTAATTATAACCTTCCAGAATATAATTTTATTATTTTAAAAAAATAATAATATTTTGTACATAGTTATTAATTTTTTATATTTTTTCCATTCACTGAATTAGGAGGAAAAAAAAAATATTTTTGAAAAATAAAATAAAAATAAATATATATATCAAAACACGATCATTTTACTTGAAATAACACTGAGTTAAAAAACATATTGTTACTTATAGTAAGTACTTGAACTATTTATCCATGAACAAAAAGGGCAAATTACATGATATTATCTTACATTTAGGTGTTTTTTTTTTTTTTCTTCAGAAAGTATATTGTACTTTCAATTAAAACAAGAGAAAAGGTTTACCAAAAAAAAAAAAAAAAAACACAAGAGAAAATTATTTATACTTTAAAAGGACGTAAGTTGTATCCTTTTAATCTTTTTATTCTATGTACTTTCGGTAATACATAGTTATAATATAATTTTATTTTTTTTCATTTTCCATGCTAGCTAATGTGATTGAGGGAGAGAAAAAAAAATATTTTTTCATATTATAACTATATATTACCATAAGTACATAGAGTAAAAAACTAAAACGACACAACATACATACTTTAATAAGACACACACTAAATCCTTAAAACAATTAACAACCTTACACTATAAGATTGAATCAATTAAATGTATTTATTAATTTTAAGACAAAATTAACTTCATCCACAATCACCACACCCATACTCAACCTCCGTCACCAACCACCATTTTCCCTGCTAGTCCACCCCCAGTTAAATGAAAAAAAGTAATCCAATCAGCCTTAGATATTTCCTTTGGCATGGTTTCAATCTCATCCCCCCCACGAGAGTTGCTCAACCTCCTTGCTGCGGACCTGCTTGATCCTGGACAAGTTCAACTGGTGAACAGTTCTGCTGTTTGTTCTGCTTGACATCAGTGGAGCCTGCTTCATTTTCTGTTTTGCTGTTTTGTTTTATTGTTGTTTCTGTTTTATCTTGTGGGCTTTGCCCATGTAGTTACCAAAAAAAAAAAAAAGTAGCAATCACCATTACAAAGATAGAAAGGGAAGGATGGTTGAAAAATTCCAGTTAGACTTTAATATCATATATAGACTACTTGTCAATTCATTCGAATGCCATGGGTGCTGCTAATTTACCCAATGAATAAAGCATAGATGCAAAGTTCAAGTTGGCTGTACTAAATCAGGATAGTAACGAGACAAAAACAACATGTATCTAGTTTTTTTTGGTTTATATCTATCATGTCACATGACACCAAAATTTTTCCTACACACACAATATTTTGTGGGACCCACACTTTCTAAAGAAAAAATAAAATAAAATAAAAATTAATGCACGAAAAGAATCTCTATAACATTACACAATCATTTTTCCTATAACATAATTCTTATAAAACCCTTTTTCTTTTAGGAGATTTATTGTCTCATGTTGTTTGGGGCGGAAATCATGGTATTTTTATAATTTTAATTTATTTCAGGATTATAATAGTCTTTATCATTCTAATTTTTTAAACCCAAAATGATGTCGTTTTGATGAACATTAGATAAAATTATCTAAAATAACATTAGATACTTTTTTTTTTCCCATTGATCTAACATAAGCTAAAATACAGGTCTTTTGACCTTGATAGTGTTGTACGTGTAATGTATCACCGGAATAATTTGTGAGTCGAAAGTTTTGCCAATATAATGCATTACAACGTGTTTAGGAAACTGACGCTTAAGGACATGATAGGATGCATGCCGCGTCTTGTACAGTTTTTTGGCACGGTCATCAATGTTCCTAAGACGTGATACCTTTCGTGTCACGTCCAAACGTGATACCTTTCCTGCCACGTCCAGTACAGCTTTTGGCACAGTCATCGGTGCTCCTAAGACGTGATACCTTACATGTCGCGTTCTGTTACTAAAAATTGAAACAGAGACAAATCAAAATTACAGAATAATTTCTGAAAGAAAAGATAGGTAATTAATTAGGGTAATAAATAGATCAGTAACAGTTGTGCTTCAAAAAAGAATGAACGAATTCATAGAGTTTTTTTTTCTTTTTTTTTTATACATTTTTTTTTCTTTCTTGATAATACAAGTTAAGTTCCTTTTAAAATACATATCCTTAACTTACAAAAAATAAATAAATAGTACTATTTATTTATTTTTGGTAAGTTAAGGATATGTATTTTAAAAGGAACTTTTTTTTTTGGTAAAAGATTTTAAAAGGAACTTAATGTTAGGAATGTGGCTTCCATACTCAAGAGGGGGGGTGAATTGAGTATTACAAAATTTTCGCAAAAGCCCCCTTCTAGTTTCTAAATAATCATTTCAAGCAAACTTTGATATGTGAAAAGGTAATTCAGACAATCCATAATGTATAATATAACACAATTGTAGAACTTATACTGGCACATACAAGATATAAAAGAATCAATTAAAGTGCTAGAAATAAAGAGCTTAGAGTTTAGAGAATTGCTAACACAATATATCCTGGTTCGGTCACCACCACTTGTGACCTACGTCCAGACTTAAGCCGCTCGATCAACTCTTTCACTAACGGTCAAGCTTCACGGGTGCTTGACAAACCTTTACAATCTTCCAAGATTTCGGGTTCTTGGATACCTTTCAATCTCCAAGTTTACGGGTACTTGGTAACCTTACAATTCACTCCAAATTTACTTAGGTATTTGGCTACCTCTCAAACAATGGGTCTCACAACCCTTTCAACTCAATAATACAAGGAGGGAAATATTTGGAAATGAATATACACTCTCAAAGTGTGGATATACAACTTGAAGCACTATGGGTATATGGATTTTCAAGATATGAGCTCAAATATGTTTGATCATTGAAAGATATGAAAGAATATGCAAATAATAGTGTAGAAGCTCTCAAATCATCCTTATGATGTGTAGGAATGGTGATCAATACGTTTTAGGGTCATAAGGAATGTATTTATAGTGTTTCCATTGAAAACTAGCCGTTTATAGCCGTTTATGACCGTTTTATGCATTCTGCCCAGTAAGTATTCGAATACTTTTCGTGTGGTATTCGAATACTTCATTTATAGCCGTTTATGACCGTTATAAGCCTTTTTCCCAGCAAGTATTCGAATACTTTTCGTATGGTATTCGAATACTTCATCAGGTATTCGAATACTGATTCCCGTATTCGAATACTTTATTGACAGCAAGAACACTTTTTCGTATTTTGGGCATAACTTGAGTTATATTTGTCGGATTGATGTGATCTTGGTCTCGTTGGAAAGATAAAAGAAAGATCTACAACTTTTATGAAGAACAAAAGATCCAAATCCATCATCTTAGATACGAAAAATTGTATGGAAGGCAGCAGCGAAATTAAGCAACAAATTTTCTGTTCAAATGTGTTCTAGCTTGCTTCCAACCACTTTTTGTGAAAGATCTTGACTTGATAAATATGTTTTGAAGTTGTAAAATATGTCAAAGATCTTTTCCTTGGATTTTTCAAATTTATTTCAAGTACATAAAGATTATGATTATGCAATTTGAAAAAGCACGTTTGCCTTGAGAAAAACTTTGAGCTCATGCAATGCAATCTACCATATACCCTCACATATATTCTAAGTCCTAAAGATATATTCCAAATATGATTTTAGACTTAGCTTTATGTCTTGTGTCTTGGATCTTTTCTTGAACTTGATGCTTTGACTTGTTGGATATGACAATGCTTGACACTTTGTTGGTTTTGATCATTTTTCATCATGGTTAGTTATCTTTGATCTTGGTGTTGCTCTTCTAATTATTCCTTGTTGCTCTTGATCCAATGATCTTGTCACTTTGATATAACATTACTCTTCTTGTGTGGCTACATCATACATCTTCAATATCCACATACGGTTCATGTTTTTTGCTCTTGACTAAAGCTCTTCTCTTTTTGTTGTTGCCATTTTGTTATCATCAAAACATACCTTGTATCTACACTTAACTTGTATTATCAAGAAAGAAAAAAAAATGTATAAAAAAAAAAGAAAAAAAAACTCTATGAATTCGTTCATTTTTTTTTGAAGCACAATTGTTACTGATCTATTTATTACCCTAATTAATTACCTATCTTTTCTTTCAGAAATTATTCTGTAATTTTGATTTGTCTCTGTTTCAATTTTTAGTAACACACAGAACGCGACATGTAAGGTATCACGTCTTAGGAGTACCGATGATTGTGCCAAAAGCTGTACTGGACGTGACAGGAAAGGTATCACGTTTGGACGTGACACGAAAGGTATCACGTCTTAGGAACATTGATGACCGTGCCAAAAAACTGTACAAGACGCGGCATGCATCCTATCATGTCCTTAAGCGTCAGTTTCCTAAACGCGTTGTAATGCATTATATTGGCAAAACTTTTGACCCATAAATTATTCCGGTGATACATTACATATACAACACTATCAAGGTCAAAAGGCCTAAAATACATGGGAAACTGTTACGTGAACACAAATTTAAGCAATCAATAATACCGAAGAGAAAAATAATTAATTTATAAATAAATTTATATAAAAATGTTAATATAATCTATATATAAATATATAAAATCAAATTATATTGATTAAATATAATTCTCATGTTGAAGGAGAATTGAAATCATATGATGTAGAGATAAAAAAACATGTGGGACCCATGTATTAGAAAAAATTATATGTAGGACCCATGACAGCACAGAAATCGAAGGGTATGTGGGAAAATTATAATTCTCATGTTAATTGAGAATTATAAAACCCTTAAACTGAACTTTTATATTTATAAAAAAAAATGTTTTATAAGCATTATTCTGAATTCCAGAGATTTTATTCACAATACTGATGAATAAGAAAAAAGATGCCAAGACAAGACAAATCTTGACTTTCATGAAAGGTAAAGGTAAGACGTACACTTTTTGACTTGATAATAAAAATAAAAATAAAAGATAAGAAAAGAAAAGAAGAGGAAGTTGCATGAAAGTAAAAGTAGACCTTAGACATGCACATGAAGTTATAGAGAAAAAATAGGACAATGACCCGGGAACATGTAAAGCGAATAAGAAGACCAAAGGATGAGAGATAGCGCTTTAAGTGGGATGTTAATACCAAAATTGATGATTTGTTAACTATTGCTACACTCAGGCCTTCTTTCTTGTGCTCTAGTGGCTTGCACAACACAAATGTTAACAACCCTCCAATTCCATTAGCTAAATCAAGAAAAACTTAGGGAATATATATAAAAAAGGAGAACAAAGTAGTACTTGGTATTGATTAACTGTGTCATCTTATGCATGCAGATTAACTAACTGATATATGGTTTTTGAATCTTCATTAGAATTGGCACTTAACTCTGTTCTCTTTGTCCACTTATTAGTCAAGTTTGCTTTTCATGTTAATTCCTATATATAATATAGTCTGAATATCTCACCAAGACAGTGATTCTCACTTAGAATTGATTGATAGGCATATAAAAAAAAAAATGGCCGGTGGAGGATTTTCAGATGCTGGGACCCTCAAGAGGGCTCATCTTTATGAGTCCAAGATTACTGGATTTTTCATCTTTTCTTGCATTGTTGGAGCTCTTGGTGGATCTCTATTTGGCTATGATCTTGGTGTTTCAGGTGAGTTTATGTTAGAGATATAATAAAATCATTCGCGTGTCTTTTCTCAACAGCTTAAGCTTTCAGGAGAGTTTAGTGTTGAGATATATAAAATTATCAATGTAGCCTCACCCAATAGCTTAAGCTTTTGGGTTGAATTGGTTCTTTACAGGGTATCAGAGCCTCGTGTCCCGGGTTCGATCCTCGCCGCCCCTCACTTAAGTGGAATTTCTTTGTTCACACAAGTAGGTGGGCCTGTGCATGGTCCACCCTTCAAGCCTAGTGGGCTCTCGTGTGAGGGGGCGTGTTGAGATATATAAAACCATCGATGTAGCCTCACCCAATAGCTTAAGCTTTTGGGTTGAATGGGTTCTTTACATGGTATCAGAGCCTCGCCGTCCCCCACTTATAAGGCATTGGACACTCCCACCCTTTGAGCTAACTTTTGGGGTGGTGTATCCCAAGGTTCTTTAGATTTAGTTTGATCCATGACATTCTACTATCTTGGTGTCTCTCATTTAGAATTAAACCATGATGTTGAAAGGTGACATGCTGAATTCTTTGATCACTTGTTCAAAAATCTTATGAGGGTATGAAAATATTGCTTGATAATTACAGGTGGAGTTACCTCCATGGATGATTTCCTTATAGAATTCTTCCCACAAGTGTATGAGAGGAAGCATGCACATCTTGCAGAAACGGATTATTGTAAATATGATGATCATCTATTGACACTCTTTACATCATCTTTGTACTTTGCGGCGCTTGTGTCAACATTTGGTGCTTCAAGTCTAACAAAAAACAAAGGCAGAAAAGCAAGTATTTTAGTTGGTTCCGTAAGCTTCTTTATTGGAGCTGTTCTCAATGCAGCTGCCAAGAACATTGCAACGTTGATCATTGGGCGTATCCTTCTTGGTGTTGGCATTGGATTTGGTAACCAAGTAGGTTTAACCATATTGATACAAATGTGATATAAAATCTTTCATGTTAAGATACTTTTTTTTTTGGAAGAATTGGTTCATGATTACTATGAAGCACTGATACCCTGAATTTTTTTTCCCAACGTATCCGATACGGATATCGGAAACATATTAAGAACATATCGGAAACGATATGAATAAGTAGTCGTATCAAGAACATATTTGGAACATATCGAAAATGCCGTGTCAGAGTCGGTGCTTCATAGCATGACTAGAGTTCAATCCTTATCGTACCATTCTTATAATAAAAAAGTTTAATTTCATGACAACATAAATGAGAGAGTTGTTTTGTGACACATATCTTCAAAATATGAAAAAAAGAAACTGTTATTCCCACAAAATAAAAGGGTATCACCAATTTTACTTGCATTGATTTTCTAATTATTTTGTGCAGGCTGTTCCTCTATATCTTTCAGAAATGGCACCAGCAAAAATCCGAGGAGCAGTGAACCAACTCTTTCAGTTAACAACATGTTTGGGAATTTTAATAGCTAACCTTGTGAACTATGGTACAGAGAGACTTCATCCTTGGGGATGGAGGTTATCCCTTGGTTTAGCCACAGTACCAGCAACTTTGATGTTCATTGGAGGTTATTTGTGTCCTGAGACACCAAACAGTCTTGTTGAACAAGGCCGAATTGAGGAAGGAAGAATAGTATTGGAGAAGATTAGGGGCACCCCTAATGTTGATGCTGAATTTGATGATCTTCTTGAGGCTAGCAGAGAAGCAAAATCTATCAAGAACCCTTTCCAGAACCTCCTCCTAAGAAAGAACAGACCCCAATTAATAATTGGTGCTTTGGCTATTCCAGCATTCCAACAACTAACTGGAAACAACTCCATACTCTTCTATGCACCTGTCATTTTCCAAACTTTAGGCTTTGGCTCTGGGGCAGCTCTATATTCATCTGTTATCACCAGTGTAGCACTTGTTATTGCCACTCTTATCTCAATGGCTTTTGTTGACAAGTTTGGTAGGAGAGCTTTCTTTTTGGAAGCTGGTGCTGAAATGATAGTCTGCATGGTATAAACTACATCTTTCATACATAACTTTTGTCCTTAAAACTCATATAACACAAAAACCACTCACCGTTAAACCCGACTAGCGAGTGTGGGGTGGAGGAAATCTTTGCACCCTTGCATAATTACAAAGAGGTTGTTTCATGAATTCGAATCCATAGTCTTTCAGTCATGAAGGAGCAATTTTATCATTGCTCCGGTTCGCCCCGTTAAAACTCATATAACACTAAAAAAAAAAAGGACCGACCCAGTTCAAATACCCACTTCGTGAGTGTCTGAGGAAGGGAATACTCTAGGCAGTCTTTCCCCTACTTTTTGCAGAGAGACTGATTCGAACTCGCGTCCTGACACACCACGGCAAGCAAGCTTACCGCTGAGCCAAGCCGACCCTTCTAAAACTCATATAACACTAATGAAATGAAAAACATAACATGATATTCACTATCATATTTGGTTACTAGTTTGAGTAGTTTTTTTTTGTTTCAATATGCAGATTGCTACAGCTGTGGTATTGGCTTTTGAATTTGGAAAAGGCAAACAACTTTCATTTGGTGTTGGTTTATTTCTGGTTATAGTGATTTTCCTATTTGTTTTAGCATATGGAAGATCTTGGGGTCCCTTGGGGTGGTTGGTTCCTAGTGAGCTTTTCCCATTAGAGATAAGGTCATCTGCACAAAGTGTTGTGGTGTGTGTTAACATGATCTTCACTGCACTTGTGGCACAATTCTTCCTTGTATCACTTTGCCACCTCAAATATGGAATCTTCTTGTTGTTTGGGTTCTTAATTTTCCTTATGAGCTGCTTTGTCTACTACCTATTGCCAGAAACCAAGCAAGTTCCAATAGAGGAGATTTATCTTTTGTTTGAGAGACACTGGTTTTGGAAGAAAGTAGTAGCATCAGAGTCTGGCACACCTTTATAAGCCAAAATCTCAAATCTTGTTCTTTATGTTGTGATTCAAGTTGAAGAATTTGATTATATTTTTCTCTCTCAATGTACTGATACTCTTTTCATTGCTAGGGACATCACTTATTATTTTTTCACTTCTTGTCCATCTATCTTTATAATGGTTAGTGATGTGGTAATTTTTGTGTTGTCCTCTGGATTGTTCTTAGCTTGGAATTGATGAGAGGAAACTCACAAGTTATAAAAGGACAAATGTAATGTTCTACTAGCACTTTTTTTTTTGTAAAAAAAAAAAGGATAAAAACATATAATATGTTAAAAACATATAAGGGTTTTATAATTCTCATTTCACATGAGAATTGAAATCTCATGTCGTAGAGATAAGAAGCACGTGGGATCCATGTGTTAAAAAAAAATCATATGTGGGACTCATATCAGCACAAAAATCGAAAGTGTGTAGGAGAGTTCCAACTCTCATGTTACATGAGAATTATAAAACCCAACATATAATTTTTTTTTTTTTTTTTTTTTTTTTGTAAAAAGATTAGATATGCAT
This sequence comes from Gastrolobium villosum, assembly GCA_032173675.1. Lineage (NCBI taxonomy): Eukaryota > Viridiplantae > Streptophyta > Magnoliopsida > Fabales > Fabaceae > Gastrolobium > Gastrolobium villosum. Next base: position 23,614 of record JAVKPL010006380.1, read on the forward strand.
GTATTTTTGACTCAACTACGTTAGGTTTTTTATATTTTAGTTTTTGATACATAAAAGATTTTTTCTTGGTTTATTTTTTATATTTTTAACATAATAATTTTATTTTAGGTATTTTAAATAGAATGAGGTAATAAAATACTAATTCATTTAAATCTTTATTTTTGCCTAACTCATTTAATATGTAAATTTAACAAGTCTAATTTCAATACCTCAAAATAACCAGTTTAAATCGAAAGGGGTTGACTCAAGTTGTACACGTTTGATTTCACTTAAGCAGGATTTTAGATTCTCTTGTGAATACAAAAAAATTTATTTAGATGAACTAGTCTTACTATAATAACTTAGAAAAATAGAATAATAATTTATAAAGTTAATGTGCGGTCAAGTGTTGTGTAGCAAATTCCTATGATAATTCAATCGATTGCTCAATAAAGAAGAAAAATACTAATATTAAATAGTAAATAAAGAACTTATTGAATAAAAAATTTAAAAGTATTACTTTTTTAAAAAATAAATTAATAAAATAACCAATAAACGTTAAATATTTTTTAATTAGCAAGATCCCTCTATATATTTATCCTCTCTTTCCAATGTTTCTTAATTTTAGTGATGAAATTGCTAGGAAACATTAATTGACAGCGCACTGTTAAGTGTCTTTTGTTTTGGTTTATTGAATTCAAATTGCAATATTTCAGATTTCCATAAAACGGTAATTTTGTGCATAAGAAGCTCAAGGTGCATTTGATTTGCTAAAATTTAAGGGACAACTCAGCTCAAAATGAGTTGTATTTTGTCCTATTTGTAAAATTGAACAAAAGAACTGTCAATTGACAACTCAAAACATCTATTTTTTTCTTTTTAGGGAATATAATTTTTTATGTTATATGATACAACTTATCTCATGCGAAATCCGAAAAAGTGGATAGAACTTACCAGTGGCGGAGCCACATGTTGTCCGGGGTGGACTTGTTCCGAGCTAAATTTTAATAAATTGTACTTATCATATATAATTATATAATTAATTATAATTTGGCTCAGTCTAAAATTATAATTTGACCCGGGGTAAAATTTATAATCTCGCCCTATCAAAACAATAAAATATATTTGCTGAAAGATTTGGTTAACTTATATTAAATTATATGTTCCATTTTCAGTTACAGAAATTTTTTTAAATATATTTAATAAAATTAAAAAATATTTAATAAAATTATAACTCTTTTTGATATTTAATAAAATTATAACTCTTTCTTATGCCGAAAGATTTGCTCAATGTTTTGTATTTAATATAATTTAAATATATTATGATATGAACTAACTAAAATTAAAAAAAATAAATACACGTATAATTTTGGCCCAGGCTCCAATTGGAACCTGGCTCCGCCACTAGAACTCATCAATGACAAGAGAGAAAAAACAAAATAAGCGAGTCTCGTCCATTTTTGTGTGTGTTCTATGAGACAAAAATTTTCATGCAACATAAGAAATTATATTCCCATTTTTTTTATATTATTCATTCAATTGGTACATAATTTTTGTGAATAGAAAAAAAAACAAAAAGGAAAAAAAAACAAATCTATTCTTATCACTTCATGACACTCGAGCATTTAAATATAATCACCCTTTACTGATTTTCCTTTTAGTTTCAAGTCTCATATTTAGTACATATTAATTAATTACTTTATGTCTTTTATATTCAGATTATATATTTTTGGAAATATTTTCAGATTATATATTGTTTTCAGAGATTTGGTCCTTTTCCTTTAGTCTTCAGTATTTTCCCTGACATTTAATGGTTATTAATTATATTTATGTATCTGTTGTGAAAACAGAAAGTATATATAAGTAATAAAGTGTGAAATAAGATATCTATCAAAGCATTAATTTTACTATGCGATGAAAGGTGAAAGTTAATTGGATTAACCGTAAAGTTTCTTGCAATTATGATTGAAATATAAAAATGTATGCTATAACTATCAAATAATTATAAAGAAGAAGAATGAAAAACAGATTAATTACATTACATTAAAGATTCAACATTAAATTGAAAGAAAAAAGTAGATAATATCAAGAATCCATTGGTTCCATCTAAAACCATAACTATAGAAAAAACCTAACCTGACATCGTGAAAAGAACTAAAACAATAGATGAAAAAAATAGAGAAATCCATAAAAAGAACTTGATAACTAATCTCCACGATGAAACTTTGACCCTTCCTTCAACTCATTGTCTAAGAGCAAGTCCTTTTCTTTCCTTAGGTCGCAGAAAATCGAATGCTTTTGCCCTGTTTATTTTCCTTTTTAATAAAAAAGATCCATAAGCTTTTTATGATGAGGCTCGCTGAAGCGAGAAACTTAATGAGGAAATACATACCAATTGCCCTCTTTTGG
>JAVKPL010006381.1:0-25745 GCA_032173675.1 Gastrolobium villosum
TGCACTGATAAGTTACAGTGCAAATTGAGAGGGATTTCAGGCCCCAACGAGAAGGCTTGCCTTAAGATACAAAATAAGGTGGGTTGATTGGGACGAATTCCAAGTCCCTGTTAAGGTTTACATACTAGATTCCACCGATAAGGTAATGTCGAATGGCTCCAAAACAATCCACGAGTGCAAGGTAAATAACTTATGAATATACACTTAATTTTTAACTACACTTTTCAATGTTAATTGAATTCCAAAATCTGTTAATTTTTTGGGATTACGTGAGTAGTAAAGATTTTCAATTTGTTACAGGTTGAATATACTATTCCTGAAAATGGTAATAACAACTCCCCTCATGTCCAAAAAACAAACATCCCAATGGAAAAAGGTGGTTATCTCATCTATGGCGTTGCTCATATGCATTCCGGGGTTGTTAATGCAACTTTATACGGAAAGGTGAAGTTCAATATTCGCCATCACTCTCATGATAGATTGTTTTATTAATTTTTGTGTGCTTGATATGTATTAAAGACGTAAATTTTCTTTATAATCAATAAACTTGTAGGAAGACATATATTTTATTGTGTCTTCACTTCTAAAATTTATATTTTTTTTATTAAATTAGGATGGAAGAACTTTGTGTACTTCAACACCAAAATATGGAACGGGAAAGGAAGCAGGCAATGAAGAAGGTTACGCGGTTGGAATGTCAGTTTGTTATCCACAACCAGGTACTGTCAAGATTAACGATGGTGAAACTTTGACCATAGAATCAATATACAAAAATGAATTTACCACCGGTGCTATGGGGCTATTCTACATCTATTTGGCAGAACGACTATCGCAAGATGCATAGACATCATAATTACTTTTATCTACATATTGAATAATGTAGATCTTCTTTGTTGCATATGCAATTAAGTGGACGATCATATTATTTCAATCGGAAATATTATTCTATAAAATAAACATTCTTTTTTTGTACGTTATGTGCTATTGTTTTAAAAATTATATTAGTCTCTTTGGCATATAACATTATTACTACAGTTACATAAAATGTTTCTAATAATTAATTTAACTCTCTTTGCAATCTCATTACAATAATTATTTGAAATTTTTTTAATCAATATTACTTTAAGGTGGTGATAATTACTTGCCAATTTGTTAGCAACTACTCACTAATTTTCTTTTTAATTTATATATACTACTAGTAAAGTCAACATTGTTTCTTATTTTCCATTAGCATTTTGGTGAACATGGTTCCAAATTTAAAATATAGTATTACTCGGAAGATATTGAAAAACAAGTACAAAATCGGTGTTCGAAAAAAGTGGTTATATCATCAATGGCACTGCTCATGTAAAGAAAGAATGGCTAAACAATAACACAAGAGAGGTGTGAATTGTGTTTTCAAAACTTTTCGCTTTAAACAAAAGGAAATTAAAAATCACTTTTTAATAAAGCATGCAAGAACAAATTTAATCAATTAACAAATGTTCCCTAATCGCTAAAACAAATTCAAGAACAATGAATCGTAGAGAGTGATATGCAGTGGAAAATAAAAGATTACGGAAGAGAGAATATAACACCGGGATTTATCCTGATTCATTCTTTACCACGTGAGAGCTACATCCAGACTGCCATCCATCGTTCCACTGTCATCAAACTTTCAAACGGAGCTTGAAGAAATCGATTTACAGGAGAAATTTTATATAACAACTCACAATTCTAAATTAAGTATTAAAACACTAAGTGAGCAATTAAGTGAAGAATTAGTGAAAATCCTGAAAATTAGGCCAAAATACAAAGAAATGGCAAAATGGTAATTAGCCATGCACACAATCCTAGGAAGATAAAATTGAGTAGAAGGTCTCAGATGATGAAAATAACACTGGAAATGGATTCAGAACGAAAAATTGAGTGGATATGCAAGATTCAGAAAAATCATTGAATAGTGTTTTTACCGGGAAAAAACACCGCGGTACGGTTGCACCGTAAAATGTGCCATTTGAGTTTTGAGATGTAGGTTTCAAATATGAGTTATAAATGGTTTATAGAGTTAGGAAATATGATTTCTGGAAATATTTGATGGAATTAAGTCAGTTTGGGGAAGCGTGCCAACGGCGCGCGCAACAGCTTAAAACAGTGTTTTCTCCGAACGAACGAAAAACTCAGGATTCATCTGATCAAGTATAATTAAAGGACAATAGTTAATGTTAAAAATTAGAGTTTCTAAGTAGATTTTAAATTTATGGACATTTAGTGGAACCTGAGGGAGATTCAAATGAGTTTGAAATCGCGTGAGGTGGCGGTGGGACCCACCCTACTTAAACCACTTAAGCCACATCACCCTAGGAGACTATTCGTCATCATTTTACTCCTCCCTCATGAGCAAACGTGCAACCCCCTTACCAAAACACCATTTCCACTTCAAATTTTTATTTCATCATAACTTAGTCATTTTAGCACCAAATCAAGTGATTCTTGTCTTGAAACTTGATGGAAAACACCTTCTAAAGCCATTGGTGGTACTCTTGAGCCTTGAATCCGATTGTGTGAGGAGATCTGGGCCAATTACAACAGCGATTTTGGGGAGAAATTTTGTGTTCTTGGAGCTTCCAAGTGCTCCAATGGTGGAGTATAGTTAGGAGGAGTCTTGTACCTACCATTTGGATGAGTGTTCTTGCATTTTAATTGGTTGAATGTGATAATTTGATTTTGAGACCTCAACCTTGCATGGTTGATGTGTGATGTTAGAGAGCTCAATTGGAAAATGTGTATTAGATGATAATGCCTTAGAATGATGTATTAAAGCTAGAAATGACATGAAAAATTTAAGTGAAAAATATGATTTTTTTAACTTTGTGAAATTTTGAGTTCATCACTTTGAAATTTGAAATTTAGTTGGGCTTTGATTGGTGAGTTGTTGAATGAGTGTAGGTTGATAATATTAGATTGTATGAGATGTGGAATGGTTGAAAATTGAAAGAAAATCCTTTGGGATTCCATAGGGCATGATTCGGCCATATTGAGAAAAATGAGGAATTGTGTTGGAAAAATAATTGGGCTGATGTTTTGTGTATTTAAATGGTAATTAGATGGGTTGTGTGGTGATTGGAAGGTTGGGAAACCTATAGAAAAATAATTGAGAGTTTTAAGTGTTGAATTGACATAGAGTGGATTATTAAGCAAAACGATGAATAAAAGACGTAAAACGGCGAAACGGCAGTTTAGTTTGCCTCCTGGCAACCTAAGGATGAGTAATAAAATGAGAAAGAAAATTTAGAAAAATAAATCTCAAATTAACACTACTATGGCCGAACCATCAAGGAGGATGGGGAGGATTTCGTGCTTTTCGCATTTTGATGAAAATTGACGTATACTGAAGGCTGTATATGTTTGCATAGGTTGTCATATGTCGACTTGAACCCCGAACAGTGAATCAGTGGATTGCCCTTGGTCCTGAACCAAGTGGATTGAGGTAAGTGATTGAACCAATGCATGTTTAATTGTGAATTAGAATGTATTGTTTGAATTTTAAGTGGTTGGGAATGTCCTCTGTGTAGGCATTCTGTTGTGTACCAAATTTAAGGAATAAGCTGCTGCGGAGGTAAGTAAAATAATATATAAGGTAACCTCTTGGTACTGGGGCTTGTTCCCCTTGTGTGTTCCACCACACCCGTTGAGGGTGATTGTAGGAAATGTGTATGAGTAGTGTAGAACAGCATGAGCATGCATGTAGCATTTATTAGGGTACTTATGTACCGGATCTCTGGCCAGTAGATAGTTAGCCTTCGGGCAAGTTCCGGACTTTCACTAGATAGGTCTCCGAGAGAGATCCAGTTGACCCATGGTCGTGGTGTGTAATCCGGATAGGAGCACACTAGGAACAAGAAGAACAAGAAAGGAAAAAAAGAAGAATACACTTTCTGATTATTGAATGAATGAATCTTTCTGTTACACATGCCCTTATATCTCCCAACTAACTACCCACATGCATAACACACAATGGCCACGTGGTCTCAACCATCTAACCGTCTGCCACCTCACCCACTTAACCCAACAACCTACTGTACAGATTACTACACATCACGTTTACAACACCCACAAAACCACCTATACATTCACTACAAAATCCTTTGCCCACGCAGGAGCTCCCATATTCCTCTTGCCTGTAACAATACCCCTGTCTTCCAAAACAACCTTGTCCTCAAGGTTCAAGGTGGGATAGTGAGACTTAAGAAAATCTTCATCTTCCCAAGACGCATCCTCAGGCAAAGAATGGGACCACTGCACCAACCATTGAGTGACATCTTTGTGGTCAACAACAACTGTGCGAGATTTAAACACAGATATTGGTTGCTGTACTGGGTTATTATCATGACTGAATTCAGGCACCGATGGAATCAGATCAGGATGATGTCCTCGAAATGGTTTCAAAACCGAAACATGGAACGAAGGATGGATTTTACAACCCACTGGAAGTTGCAATTGATAAGCAACTGGACTCAAAACCCGGATGATAGGAAATGGACCAAAATATCTCTTGGCCAGTTTCTGATTGGACCTTCGGACTACAGACATTTGCCTGTACGGTTGAAGCTTTACCAACACCAAATCACCCACTGCCAATGAGATATCCTTCCTATGTTTATCCGCCTGTATTTTCATGCGATTCCTAGCTCCTTGCAAGTGATGCTTCAACTGAGCTAGCAACTCATTTCTATGAATCAAAGCTGTATCGACAGCTTCTACCTTCACCAAGCCTTTGGGATAATAAGGAATGATCTGTGGCAGTTTCCCATACAAAGCTTGAAATGGGCTCATTCCAATGGAAGCATGATGAGCTGTGTTGTAATGTAGTTCAGCCCAATTCAGATATAAAGGCCACTTGTGATTCTCATCAGAACAGAAAGCCCTGAGATATTGTTCTAAGTACTTGTTTGTCACTTCAGTCTGCCCATCTGATTGAGGATGATAAGCAGTACTAGTATGCAGCTTGGTGCCACTGAACTTGAACAACAAGGTCCAAAACTGACTGAGAAAGACACTATCCCTATCAGACACAATGGTCTTAGGATAGCCATGCAATTTCACCACCATATCACAAAATAGAGATGCCACTTTAGCTGCTGTATAAGGATTGGCCAATGCACCAAAATGTGCATACTTCGATAAACGATCCACCACTACAAAAATGATGGAGAAGCCACGAGATAATGGTAAACCAGTGATGAAATCCATGCTAAGGTCTTCGAACACCCCTTCTGGAATGGGTAAGGGCTGCAGCAAGCCATAGGGAGGAGATGTTGCTGTTTTCACCATTTGACAAATTGCACAATTCTTTATTAAGTCAGTGACTTCTTTGCGCATGTTTGGCCAATAGAAGGAGGCAGACAAACGAAGCAAAGTTCGGGTCACACCAGCATGACCACCAATGGGAGTAGCATGTGCCTCAGTCATCAAAACCTGTTTCAACTGAGACTTTGAACTCAACAACAAGCGATTTTTATGATACAAAACTCCTTCACGTGCTGTAATCTGGGGGTCAATAGACACTCCATTGCTTAATTTGGAATGTAAAGAAAGCAATTCAGGATCAGTAGCATTTTCTTCCTTGATTTGATCAATGATATCAAAATTAACCTCTGATATCAAAGACAAGACAGCACCTAAATGCTCTTCCTCATACATGCGAGACAGTGAATCAGCCACAACATTAGAGCTTCCAGGCTTATACTCAATGACAAAATCATAACCCATCAATTTACAAGCATACCTTTGCTGTTCCAAGGTCTGAACGGTTTGGGAGAGCAATTCCTTCAAACTCCTATGATCAGTCCGGATAACAAACTTGGAACCAAGGAGATAATGTCTCCATTTCTTCACAGATTTAGTGATAGCATATAATTCTCTGACATATGTGGATGCAACCCTCATTCGTGGACCTAACTTCTTGCTAAAATAAGAGATTGGTCTGCTATTTTGAAGCAACACAGCCCCAATGCCAATGGAAGATGCATCAGTCTCAACCACAAATGGAAGAGAAAAATCTGGTAACACCAGAATTGGGGTTGAAGTCATGGAATTCTTGAGCAACTTGAAAGCTACATCAGCCTCATCACTCCAATTAAAAGATGTACTCTTTAACAAGTCAGTTAAAGGAGCTGCGATGGTAGCATATTGCTTGATGAACCTTCTATAATAGCCAGTGAGACCAATGAAGCCTCTTAGCTGTTTGACACTCTTTGGTTGAGGCCAATCCACCATGGCAGAAATCTTCTTGGGGTCTGCTTTGACACCCTCTCCTGACACAAGGTGCCCCAAGTAATCAATCTCCCACAAAGCAAAACCACATTTACTCAATTTGACCTTGAATTGATTCTGTTTTAGGCACTCCAAGGCCACTCCCAAATGAGTCAAATGATCATCAAGTGAGACACTATATATCAAAATGTCATCGAAAAACACTATGATAAAACGTCTCAAGTAAGGTTTGAACATTTGATTCATTGCCGATTGAAATGTAGAAGGAGCATTGGTTAAACCAAATGGCATAACCAAGAATTCATAGTATCCATCATGGGTTCTAAAAGCTGTCTTGATGGTATCTTGAGGAAGCAACCGAATTTGATGATAGCCACTCCTTAGATCAAGCTTTGAAAACACACTGGCTCCTTTCAATTCATCAAGGAGTTCATCTATAGTAGGGATTGGAAAACGATCCCTTATAGTGATTTTATTTAAAGCTCTATAATCAATACACATCCGCCATGATTGATCATGCTTCTTTACAAGTAACACTGGTGAAGAAAAAGGACTCCTACTAACCTTGATGAAACCAGAAGCCAACAACTCTGCAACTTGCTTCTCAATTTCTGTTTTCTGGTTATGGCCATAACGATAAGGCCTCACACTTACTGGCTGAGAACCTTCAGCCAAATGAATAGCATGATCATATTCCCCTGAAGGAGGAAGTCCTTGTGGTACTTGGAAAACAAGTTGGTAGAGAACCAAAATGTTCCAAACAGCCAAAGGAATTTTATCCTTCACTGATGACAATTCTGCCAAACAATCAGTAGAATTAGAGGGAACAGCAGATGGTGCAACAACCAAGGAAGATAAAGCCAAGCATTCAGCAGCTGGACCCGAATGACAGCCTCCCTGTCCCTTGAGTAATATCCTCTGATTGTTCCAATTAAATTCCATTGAAAGATCATTGTAGTCATGAATAACTCTTCCCAAAGAACACAACCACATGATGCCCAAAATAATTCCCAAACCAGTGAGGTCAACAATCCAAAGATCCACCACAAAAACATGTCCTTGAATATTCAACACCACCGCTGGACATTTCTTATCACAAACTAAAAAAATCACCATTGCCCAAAAACACCCTCATTTTGGGAATTTTAACCATCTGTAAACCCAAACTGTGAGCTAGGTCCTTTTGCACAAAATTATGAGAACTCCCCGAATCTATAAGAATAGGGACTAACCTTTCATTCAAATGAATTTCAAACTGCAAAGCTCGAGGATTGTGGTCACTCTCCATGGAATGAAGTGCTGCATCCATGTGGTGTGAGACAGCCTCAACAGAATCATGGGACAACTGCTCAGGTTGCCAAACTATACTTTCCTCACCGTCCACAACTTCTTCGTCAGAACTTCCCATCATAAGCAACATCTTGCCTTTACAGACATGCTTAGAATTCCATTTGTCATCACATGTATAGCACAATCCAAGATCCCTTCTCTTTTGTAAGTACTCATTAGACACTCTCCTATTAGAAGGAGCTGGTGGTAAGGCTGGAAAAGATGGTTTATGCGAAGACACAGTAGAAGGTAAGGCTGGAAAACTGGGTTTGGTGTGTGGTACAAAAGTTGTGGTTGAATTATAGTGGTCAGGAGGTATAGGCTTGGGATAAAATTTCTTAGGAACAGAAGACAAAGATACACGCAATTCCGTGTAATGTGCTTCATATGTCAAGGCCAATTGCATTGCTTGATGCAAGGAAATGGGTTTATGCAATTGGATAGCTCTTCTCAAGTCAGCTTGTAAACCAGAAACGAAAAAACTCATGAGAACTGCATCAGAAAACTCTGTTACCTGGTTAATTAAAGCCTCAAAACTTCTGATGTAATCACTAAGAGCACCATCTTGAGTTAGCTTGGATAAAACTCCACGAAGATCAGTGTATGTGGTACCACCAAAACGTTGTTAGAGAGCACTTGTGAACGCCTCCCACGTAGGAATTGTGCCCCCACTAAACAGCCACTGAAACCATGGACCAGCCACGCCTTCCATTTTCATGCCTGCTAGACGAACCTTGATAACATCTGGTATCTGATGCAGGCCAAAATATAACTTCGTACGAAAAATCCAACTCACTGGATCCCTCCCATCAAATGAAGGCAATTCCATTTTAACCGAACGCATAACATTCCTTGAATCATTAGGATCGAACCTGAATGAATTCTGTGCGGAAGATTCTGCAGTACTTGAAACTGAATGCGGTTTCGAAGAAGCATGATCCACCATCCGATTCTCAAAACCGACAATCGCTGCATGAATTTGTTGAAGCTGACTGTTGATGTTCACAAACTGGGTTTGATGATCAACGAAACGATGTTGCATGTCTTCCAAACTGCGATCAACACGCGTTTGAAAAGAGCCTAACTCCTCAGCAAGTTCCTGGATCCTCATCGCAAGTCCAAGAGTCCGAAGATGAAAGCACCAATGTAAGGGAGAAGAACCCTTCGAAGGAACAAGAAGAACAAGAAAGGAAAAAAAAGAAGAATACACTTTCTGATTATTGAATGAATGAATCTTTCTGTTACACATGCCCTTATATCTCCCAACTAACTACCCACATGCATAACACACAATGGCCACGTGGTCTCAACCATCTAACCGTCTGCCACCTCACCCACTTAACCCAACAACCTACTGTACAGATTACTACACATCACGTTTACAACACCCACAAAACCACCTATACATTCACTACAAAATCCTTTGCCCACGCAGGAGCTCCCCTATTCCTCTTGCCTGTAACAGTGTTGTGGATAGGAGGGGCACCTTGGTTGCGGTTCTTGGAACACACCTTGGATGATACCCGTAGGCTTATATGCCGAGGACGTTGTGTGGTATTGGTAGCTACCATCCCGCTTCGTCGTAGTTTGTATTCCGATAATTCCCCTTTTCTCTAAATCCCTTGCTATATCCCGTTTTAAGTGATGTTGTTTTATATTATTTATATGCATCGAAGTGAGCCATTGGGCGGAGTTTTCTCCAGAACCTCTGGGTTACTGAGATATATTCGTATATCTCACCCCGTCTCGGGGACTTTATTTCAGGAGGTAGCAGTGACACAGGAGTGGCGGGCAAGAGGCCCATAGGATGAATCATGAAGCATTTGTCATTAATTATTCATGAATATGTATATTGCCTAAGTCTTGTCATAATTGTCATTCTAAGTTTTATGTTGTAAGATGTAAATTCAAGTTATGAGTTGTAAGTTAAATGTTGTAATTGTACAATAGATTCATGATGTACTATGATGGAAGGGCTTTAGGCCTATTTTAAGTTTATGATTACTTGTATGATGAAAATATGCACGAAATTGAAGTTGGTGATTGAAACTATTTAAGGATCTAAAGTGAGCCATATTGTGTAATAAATATGAACTGTGTTGGGATGTAAGAGCCCCAAGGCATTGTTGGTCCTTGTGTGTGTGCCACGCAATGATTTATAATGATTATTAGGTACATTTGAGGTCACATAACTACTAGTGCAAATTGAGGATTTTTGTAAATACAAAGGAAACTCTAACGAATTTTCTGTAGAATTGGCAGATTTTAGGTGAACTTCGGGAGAGCATATCTCCTTCCATAGAGATCCGATAGGGATGTGCCATACGCCATTTTGAAGCTTGAGATGTCCTTTACCTTTTTCCAAAATCTTAGACTTGTATGATTTGTGCGCAGCCCTGTGTTGGTCGTGGAACTTTTCTGCCCTGTTCTGGCCCTACACTTGGGGGCTGTTCTGGTCTGTTTTGGGAAGGTAATTAAGTAAGAAAAAAAGATAGCAAGATATGAAGGACTGAATTTTTACTGTGCGTCCGCAGAAATTCAGAGACCGAACCATGTTCGGATGTGTAGAAAACGTAAAAGCGTGAAATTGGCTAAGTGGGTTTATGGGAACCCCTTAGTGTCTTATAATAAGTAAAGTAAGCTATAAAAATAGTATAGATAAGTATTCCGCAAGAGTTTACAGTTACGGTCACAACTTTTAATTATTACGCTTTTATGTTTCAACTGCTTGCGTAATAATCGGAAAAAGTTTATTCGCATTTTTATAAATGAATTGTTGTGATTGTAACTGCGCTTAATATCGTAATTAATGTTAACAATACCGGTGTACAACGGGCTGTTACATTTTACAAGACTGTGACCAACCCCTTGATCACTCTTAACCTAAACCCTATGATCACTCCAATTGTATAAACCAATTAACCAATCACTTAATCTGTACTAGAACATGTAGAGTAACCTCCCTATGTCTGGAATTACACAAAAAATCAAAAGAAAACATAAGAAAAAGAAGAAGGTTTAAATTGTTTTCTCTCACTAGATATAATTTTAACCATAATAATCTTGGGTGATTCTGACTCTAATGCATGAAATTGTATGCTCTCTTATGTTTCTGAACCCTAAAGCATGATTATATAGCAACCCAAATCGGTTTAGAAAAGATACAATAAGATTTGATTCAGATTTAAGTAATATCACGTGACATCCAATAAAATATCCGGATATGTGTGTCTCCATATCCGGATATTCTGGGTTTTGAAATTATGATACCATATCTGAATATGTCATATCCAGATATTCGATGACCACAACCCAAAACTAATCCGAATTTGATCCAAATTCTTTCTAATTGATTCTTTCTCACTTCTCACATATGATTGAATGTTTCTAGTATAACACCTCACATTTATAAATTATACATTAATATATTAAACATGGATTAAAGGGAAGGATTAGTGAAAATCCTGAAAATTAGGTTAAAATACAAAGAAAGGGTAAAACGGTAATTAGTCAAACACGCAACCCTTGGAAGGCAAAATTGAGTAGGAGGTCTCAAATGATAAAAATAACCCTGGAAATGGATTCAGAATGGAAAATTGAGTGGTTAGGCAAGTTTCTGAAATTTTGGTGAATAGTGTTTTTTTACCGGGTAAAAATACTGCGGTATAGTTGCACCGTAAAACGTGTCGATTGAGTTTTGAGCTCTAGGTTTGGATACAAGTTATAAATGGTATATAGGAATAGGAAATATGATTTCTGATGAAAATTGATGGAAATTAGTGAGTTTAGGGAAGCGTGCCCACGACGCACACAACAGCTTAAAACTGCAATTTCTCCCAACGATCGGAAAACTCTGGATTCATCTGATCAAGGGTAATTAAAGGAAAATGGTTAATGTTAAAAATTAGAGTTTCTAAATAGGTTATGAAATTATGGACGTTTAGTGGAATCGGAGGGAGTTTCGAATTAATTTGAATCGCATGAGGTGGCGGTGAGACCCACCCCACTTAAGTTATAACATCGCATGTGACAAAAGGTCACTATTCACTCATCACTCTCCCTCTTCTCTCTCCTTGGCCACGACTTCCATGGTTGGAAGGGGAAGTTTTCTTACAAATTTCTTTTGCTTCTAACTTTCACAATACACCACCAAATCAAACAAAGTTTGTGAGCAAATTTGTTGGAAACCATCACCCGAACACATCCTACCGATTAGTTTCCCTTAAAACCTCCTCATTTGTGAGAAAATAGAAAAAGCCAGCCACGAATTTTGAGGAGAAAATTGGGGTTTTTGTAGTTGTTGCTCAAGCCTTGCTTAGGGATCAATTGGAGGAGCCTTGTGACTTGATTGTAGGTAAGTTTCAACACCTTTCATGGATTGATTGATGAATTTGATTTTATGAAACCTAGGGCTTGCAAGCTTGATTTATGGAGTTAGAGAGCTCAAAATGAGATTGTGTATTAGATAAATATGTCTTTGAATAATGTGTTGGAGTGATAAATGCAATAAAAATTATTGAGGAAATGTGCTCATAACTTAGGAAATTTTGATGAGAAATCCAACACTTTGTGATTTTGAATTGTTTTAGGATTTTGTAGTTGAGTTTTTGTATGGTTGTATGAGTTAATGGTAGGATTCTATGAGGTGTGGAGTAATTGAATTTAATGGAATGATCCTTGGTATTGGCCAATGTGTATTTCGGCCAAGAGAGGGAAAATGGGAATTGGAGGTGGTGAAATTGTATAATTGATATGTTGGGTGGTTAAATGTTAATTACAAGGGTTGTGTGATGGTTGGATACTTTGAAAATCAAATGAAAAATATTGGATTGTATTGGATGTTGTATGGAACCTAGAAGGAAATAAATGGGAAAAGTGATGTTGTGGTGATGTAGAATGCAAATTGACACCTAAAATGACATTGGGGTAGCCTTAGAATGCTAAAGAAAAATAAATTGTAAAATTACACTGTTTTGGCCGAACCTCACTTGTGGGGGGAGGAAAAATTGTCATTTTGTGACTTTGGTGGATTACCGTGTTTTGATGATCCATATATGATCACTATAGGTTACCTTCCGCGAATTTGAACCCTGAACCGTGAGTCGGTGGGTTTCCCTTGGTCCCGGGCCAAAAGGGATTGTGGTAAGTATTTTGAATCATGCTTTTATGCTGATAAATTGCATGTGTTGATGAATGGAAAATTTATTGGGAATGTCCTATGTGTAGGCATTTCTATTGTGTACCTGGCTCAGGAAAAAGATTGCTTTGTAGCTGTGTGAAGGTGATTAGTAAGGTAATCCCTTGATACTGGGGTTTGATCCCCTTGTGTGTTCCACCATGCCCATTGAGGGTATTGGTAGGAAATGTATGTGAATAATATAGGATAAAAAGTTCATGCATATTGTATGTGTTATGGTACATTGGATGTACTGTGTCTATGGCCAGTAGACGTTTGCCTTCGGGCGTTTCGGACTTCCACTGGATAGGTCTCCGTGAGGGAGTTCCAGTTGACCTGGAGTCATGGTGTGTTATCCGGATAGGAACACACTAGGAAGTCTCGGGTAGATATGGATGAAGGGTGCCTTGGTTGATGTTCTGGGAACACTCCTTGGTTTGAAACCTGTAGGCTTATATGCCGAGGCCAATAGGCTGGACATTGTGTGGTTTTGGCATTGACCATTCCAACTTCATCGTATTTTGTTTCCCTATGCTCCCCTATTTCACTAAATCCCTTGCTTTATCCCGTTTTCAGATGTTATGTTGTATTATTTATATGCATCGAAGTGAGCCATGGGGCGGAGTATTCTCCAGAACCTCTGGGTTAATGAGATATATTCGTATATCTCACCCCGCTTTGGGGACTTTATTTCAGGAGGTAGTAGTGGTGCTGGAGCTGTGGGCAAGAAGCCCGTAGGATGATTTGGACATAGGATTGTTTTGCATTTTGGGACCATTGGGCCTAGGCTAGACTTAGGTCATGAACAATGCATATGATTAGGATTATTGTTATCATTTTGTTCATGATGTATTTTGTCTAAGTTTAGTCTTGGATTATCATGTTTTATTTGAAAGTTATGGACTGTAATTTATAATATGTCATTTGGAGGAGTTGTAAATTGTATATGAAGACTTGATGTAATATGGAAGTATGTAATATGATGAAAGGGCAATAGGCCTATTCTAGGATGTGAATGATGCTTTATAATTCTAAGAATGCATGCAAATAGGACCTTGTGATTGAAATAAGTTAATTGATAAAGTAAGCATGAATGATGTATATTGATTAAATTGGATATAAACTGTGAAGGGTTGTAAGATCACCAAGGAATTGCTAGTCCTTGTGTGCCACCCAATGATTATTAGGTACAAATTGAGGTTAGAGAACACTTTTGCAAATTTAGGGATTATTGGAAAAACAAAGGAAACTCTAGCGGAATTTCTAGAAATTGGCAGAAATTAGGCGAACTTTGGGAGAGAATATCTCCCTCCACAGAGGTCCGATAGGGACGTGCCATACGCTGCTTTAAGGCAGAGAGCACGTACTGCCCATGTGGCCACTTCACATGTGGTAGATCTGGTGCGAGGTTGGGAAAATTATTCCCGCTTCGTTTCTTGGTCAAATTAGGTTTATGATATGTCAAATTGAAGGTTGAGGTGTCTAGTTTACTGTATAAAAATTCCAGAGCAATTGGTTGAGTGGATATTCCAGAATAATTGATTGAGTGAAGGCTGTTTGGAGCCATTGTGAGGTTGGCTGGCTGATTTGCTTGTCTAACTTGAAACGGCGATATTTAGAGCAGACTTGAACTTTATGACTCGTGTGATAACTTTTTATGAAGGTAATTAAGTGTAGAACAACATATCAAAAGATGAGGGACTATTTTTGTGCGGTGCGTCCGCAGAAATTCAAAGACCGAACCATGTTCGGATAGGTAGAAAACGTAAAAGTGAGAAACTAGCTAAGTGGATTTATGGGAACCCCTTAGTGACTTGAGAGATGTAATATATGTTATAGTAGTAGTTTAAATAATTATTCTGCAAAGATTTTACAGTTACGGTCACAGCTTTTATTTATTACGCTTTATTATTATTTTAAATGCTCGCGTAATAAAACGGAAAAAGTTTACTCGTGTTTTTATAAAAGAATTATTGTGATTGTAACTGCGCTTAATATCATAATTAATGTTAACAATACCGGTATACAACGGGCTGTTACATCTAGCATCAGTATAACAATGTTCCACGTGTGTGAGACTTGTATGCATGATAAGCTTTTAAATGCAAACTAGAGAGATATGTCTCACTAAACTCAACTTCAAACAACCTAAGACTCGAAAAGTACATGACACATAATCAAAATATAAGTCTTCATTTGTCTTCAGGTGTGTTCATGATTTGAGTCTTCTAGGTCCTTTATTCACTTGAAACTTTGACTTTAATGTTGACTTTGTACATTTGTATTACTTCATCACTTTTGCATGCTACCTTGATATTCTAGTACCATTGGGGACTTGTTGCACTGCCTTCTAACTTGTGCATCCATCTTAAGCTTTTTGGTTCTCTTTAGTCATCAAAACTACAAATGTAAAAGCTTGGAAACCTATGGTTCAACACTCATATGCATACCGGCATTGTTAATGCCACTTTATACAGACAGGCGAAGTTCAATATTTGTCGTCATTCTCATTGCAGATGGTTTTATTAAACTTTTTATGCTTAATTTCTATCTTAATTAATAAGCCATATAATTATAAGAAGTCAACTATTGTTATGCATCTTCACCTATTGTATCTTAAGTAAAAGCCATAGAAATATCTTTATCAGCTATGGCCCGTACCAGTCCCAAGTCAAGGTTTAGTTTGTCTCCTCGTGATTAAGTGCTGGCGAGCAGAGGTACTTATAAGTAGAGCTCACTTCAAATCTACCATTCTTCGGCAAGTCCAGATAACAATGTCTTGACCTTTATCATATGGGAATGCACTAAAACAGCAATGAGCTGAAGAATGAGACCTGGACAAAGGTGCTAAAATTTTCCCTAGTCCTACGAACCCAAACCAATCACACAATATGCTACTTTCCAATCGAGGGCATGATTAGGGATGGAACAACAAGCATTAGAATCAAGATTGGGAACCCATATATCAAACCAAAACATTGTTTGAACTCCATCCCCGATAAGAATCCTAGAACTTTCTCGGACATTGCACCAGAACTTAGTGACGCAGTTGGATGCATTGCTTCTTGTTGAGATGGAACGGATGACTAATAATTTTTATTTGTTATAGTTACTTGTTACTCTTGATTAGTAGTTTTAGGATTATTTAGTGTGTAAATAATGGTCTTTTGGGTTTAATTTGTTTTTACACAAAATCCAGATTTACGCTATTGCAGTATTTTGAGTATAACTTTTGATCTAAGTATTCGATTAATATCATTCTTGGCCCATTTTGCAGATGACTCGGAGAGCTATAAATGTTATGAGACATAAAAGCCAAATTTGGACAAGAAGATGGTCAATGTTGAAGAGAAGTGGGAAACTAAAGTTTTAGATAATCAATTGGGCTTAAGTTTGTAATTAGGAACCTAATGTCTACGAGAACCAAAATCCATTATTTATTTATTATTCAATTTATTTTTGGTCAGACTTCTTCATCCTATATGAGATTAGGATCCTTGTAGTCAGTCTTTAGTTTTACTTTTCATTTTACGTTTTACTATTTTTAGGATTCAGTACAATTTTGCTTTCTTTTTTCTATTTTTCTTGTTGTACTTTATGTTCTTTATTTCTATTTTCATTTTCTAATTAGCCATGCATGGCTAAGAAACCTTTCAAAAATTGACTTTTTTTCTTTCTACCCACTCAAGGGATTCTTCCTATATTCTAGGAAAATTATTCCACTAAATAGCAGAATCGTGGATAGGGGACTATACCAGCCACCTACCGAATCTTATTGTAGAAATTTTTAGGATCAATGGATTGGACCATGTATGCATCAAAAGGTGCGTGTACGGCTCTTAATAATCAATCCAAGGATTAAGGATTCAATGGTTGAATCCGGAGGACCTATGCCTCTTTTTGAATTGATTTCATTTCTCTTCCCTTAACTTAGATTGAACATCGCACAATTGTGGGTGTTAAACCTATGATCTGCAATTTCACTCTAGGGAAAGGATTAAAATTTTAGGCTGATTAACCCAATGAACTCAAGTCAAACAGGTTGATACTATGCGATTGCACGAGATGAACATCATATTGATCAAACGCTAGGCGATCGTCTAGTGAGGGTTCCTAAACTAATGTAGGGATTCCAATTCATTTAGGACCAATCATGATTTGGTAATCATTTATTCAACGATTAATGTTGTTGGAATCCTAATTCTAGGGTTTGTTTTTTTAAAATTGATATTTTCATTTTTAAATCTTATTTTTACTTTCCATTTTCAATCACATTGAAAACCACCCTTTTTACTTTCTGTTCTAATTGAGCAATTTAGTCCCCTTGAATTATTCCTTGAGAGAGATGATTCAGGTTGTTCCCAATATTACAAATCCTTGTTTTTATAAACCTAATTAATTTAAGTGAGTTCGACGGCTCATGTCAAATTTTTCGTCATTGCCGGGGAATCTTGCATCGTTCTTTATATTTTTCTTGAATACTAATAGTAGATAGAATAGATTAATCATGTTTCCTAACCATTCTTGTTTCTTTTTACTTTTTCGATAATTTTGGTTATAATTAATTTTAATGTGTTTTGGTAATCGGGCATCTGTCTTACTCAAATTGTTCTTAGGAATCCTATTACCAAAAGAATCAAACATTATGAGAAAGAAAGTGAGCTCACCCTTATTTATGACAAATTCGACTGTTTACTAACTATTTTTGTTGTTTTTCGATCGATTCAGGATGTATCGGGTATTTTTGCAATTAGTGGACCACCTCTGATTTACCAGAAAATTGGTGAGCCGAAGAAGGATGACGTTTTGATCAATACTCATAGTGGCTATGCCATGACCTAGGCCTTGGTTTGGCCAAATTCCATCGTTTAAACCACTTTTTATTTTTTGAAAAAAAAATTATTTGATTTTTGAGTTCCTAAATAGAGTAAAACTATGTGTGTGGTGGTCTTATATTTTTTAAAAATCGTTTGAAAATGTTTACGCATTTATTTTGGTTAATTTCCATTATTTTTCGTATATTTCGTACGTTCATAGTGTTTCCACCTGCACCTTATGATGCATGACTAGGTGTAGTGGCAACAATGGGGAGAATCTACATGAGTATTGGGAGAGATTCAAGAGACTATGTGCAAGCTATCTGATGGGATGAAATTTCGTTCCATCTACCTCAGCTTTTATTAGTACAAATGCAATAAAGGATAATCTGTGTTGAGGAACGATTGCCAACGTGTAACAAATAGAAGAAAAAGACAAGAGTGAGCTATCCTTTATTTTAACTTTGATCACAATTGCTTTTGTTTTGCAATCAACTCTGAAAAAGCATACTAAGGAGCAGAGAATGCACCCAAAAGAATAGATGTGCACGATAAAAGGACACTGCTACATACTACAGAGCGGATAAATTTGCTGAGCGCACCCCGAATGTCAGCGAATCATCTTTGGTAAAGCAAAAGCAAAAGAGGCAACTCAGCCCTAATCATTTGCATCCGTTTGATCAAGAAATTCTCAATCCAACGGTGCAGGGAACGATTGAAATTAATTGCAAGATTTCCCACATATTCTTGAGTGTGTTGATGATTTGAAAATGGATATTAGATTTGAATATGTATATGTAGGTTGTAATAGTTAGAGACCTTGGATGACTATGTGGCTTTGATGATTATTGCTTATATTGATTTATTGTGTAGGAAAATCAAATAAAATTTTATGGACTTTGGAAATTTGTAACTTAGGAAAATTTGGTTGGATGAACATAGATTTCTTGTAAAACAAGTTATTGAGGAATGATATAATTTGTAACACCTCGTAGTACTCCGGTTGTTAACATAGATGATATTTAGCATACACAGTGGAAGACTTTATTTTTAAAGATTATTAAAGCGTCTTATAAAAATACGAGTAAACTTTTTCCAAAATATTTTCTAAAACATTTTCAAAGCGTTCATCTGATATATTGCATTCACGTAAAATTAACATCTAAGTATAATAATTAAAACCATTGGCCATCATTAGTGGCCGTTGACCATCAGGATATGTATCAAGTGTCATTCCTGACGGAGTCTCACAGACAGCGTAACGGCTGTATTTCCAATAACTGGGAACATGGTTCCTCATATACAATAACCTAATGTTGCGAAATCGGCAAGTGTACCGATCGTTCCAAGTAATAAAAGGTAAGTAGAGTATCGTCTCCACAGGGATTGTAGACCAAGTACTACAATAACCAGTCCCCTTAAGTTGAATTAATCCAAATGGGTGTGACAAATATTGTTGATTAATGAGAAAAACAAAACTAAAAGTAAAAACGTATTTTTGGGTTTTTCTTGAGAAAGAGATGAAGAGAGATTGAATTATAAGAGATGTAAAAATAATTGAGAAAATATTGCGGTAAGAGAAACAAATACCTTGACGATCCCCACCTTGTAATCTGAATCAAGATTTACATTTGATTTACCCATTGATCAAACAATTCATCCTCTTTAGATTGATTGGTTAAGCCCTAATCCCTTAGTGACATTAACCTTTATTAGAACCCTAATCCCTTAGTGATCCCTTTTTAGGGTAAACGTTAGAATCAATGAATCTTGGACGTTTGTTGTTCATGTAGCCTATCCCTAGTGCATACACGAACAGTCATTGTCAGGAATTAGAATCCCAATATCCCTATTGCGAACCCTAACCCTCGCAATCCCCTTAGAGTGATCAAATCTAAAAGAACTATAGATGAAGAGCAAAGGAAAATAAATGCAATTGGATAAATAAACGTGAACCTGATTCAAATTACAAGGGGTTCACATCAAGGGTTGTAACCCTCACCACAATAAAAAGAGATCTAGCAAATCATAGTCATGACTGATCTCGAAAAATAAAACATAAACTGAAATAAAAAGAAGAAGAAGAAAAAAAACTAGAAAAGAACTTCGAAGAACATGAAGAATATAACACCTCATAAAGTTAAATGTGTATTTTAATACTATATTGTGAAATTAAAATTGATGGATTAGTGAAAATCCGAGATTGATGGCCAAAATGGGCAAAAAGGGCAAAATGGTAAATGACCAGCCGTGTATTCTGAGGCATAAAAATTGAGTTAGAGATTTCATATGACAAAAATAATGCTGGAAATGGAATCAGGGCGGAAAATTGAGTGAGTAGGCAAATTTGTGAAAAATTGATGAATAGTGACTTTTTAAGTGTTAAATACTGCGGTATGAGTGTACCGATAAGTGTGAAATTTTTATCAATATTTTTAGGAAATGAAAATATGTCATGGACTAGAAAAATATGTAGATTAAGAATTTATGATCAGAAATTTTATCGGGATTAAAGTTAGATCGCGTGTGGGACCCGCGGGACCAAAACCCACTTGGCCCCAACACTTTTTCCCCACGCCTTTCCTTCTTCTTTCTTCCTTCTCCCGTGCTTTCTCCTCCATTTGAAGAACAAGAACCCATTTCATCTCTCTTTTGCCATTTCTTCATTTCTCCACCAAATCACTTGGTTTTGGTGTTGAAATCTATTGAAAACAACCTTCTAAAGCCATTGGTGATACCCCCAAGCCTTGAAATCACCTCCTTTGTGCGTATTGGAGCTGGGACAGATCCGAACCATTGGGTGTTCTTGGTGTTTTTGAAGTTTTTGGATCTCCTTTGGATTAGTGAAGCCTTGGTGGTGTATCTACCATAGATTGTGAGTATATTTGTGGTATCTTTTTGGTTGATTTTGTAGATCTAGAAATTTATGCACTAAGTCTTTAACCTTAGATGTGTGATGATAGAGAGCCCAAATGGAAAAATGCTATTAGATGAAAATGCCTTAGAATGATGCTTGTAAGCTAGAAATGCTATGATAAATTTTGGTGAAAAAGTTAGATTTTTAACTTAGGAAAATTTGTGGAGATTTCATGAAATTTGAGGTTTGGTGTAATTTGGAATTGTTGATCGTTGTAGGGTGCCTCACACGGACGTGATTGTGAAAGATTGATTTGGAGCCTACGTGTGGAATGGATTTGCTTGTGTTGAGGTAAACCCTTGGAACTGGGGTTTAATCCCTTGTGTGCTCCACCACACCTAGTGGAAGGTTGTGGTTGGATTATGTGTTTATGGCATTGTGTGATTATGTGCTTGTATGCCATATTGCTTGAATTGTGTGAAAATTGTTTGGTCACTGGCCAGTTGACGTGTGTTGGTTTGGACATCCGCTGGATAATTCCATTGGGAATGCCAGTTGGGTTTTGCCGTGGGGTCGACTCTGGGAGCGACACCAGGATGATCCAAACGTGGGACTTCCGCTGGATAGGGCTCATGAGGAGTTCCAGTTGGGTTTTGCCATGGAGTCTTCTCAACCATGGGAGAGGCGCCAGGAATGTCTCGGGAGTTATATGATGGAGTCCTTGAACGTAAATCCAATTGTGGATGTTCTCGGTTTGTCTCCAGTTGTTGGTGATATTGTATGTCATGCATATTATATGATGTTATATTTGCACATTGAGTGAGCCATGGGGTGGAGAAAGCCTCTAGCTCCCTTGGTTTACTGAGATATATTTGTATATCTCACCCCGTGTTTGGGGGACCACATTTCAGGGCATTATGAGCCGGGAGGAGCTTCGGGCAAGAAGCCCGCTTAGTGGACAGCGGATTGCTTATGGTGCATGGTGCTAGCATGACATTTTGGAGGAGACCTTGGAGTGCACATAGCATGCCATTTAGTGTTTTGAGACTTAGGTCATGAACATATTGCATGATGTCACTTCCATGCTTTTGTAGTGTTCATGATTACTTCTAAGTCTTGTTTATTGCTTTTATTCATGCCATGGATAAATTGTATGTTTTGAGTGAGCATGGGACTTGTCCATTGCCACATTTCTTGTATTTGAAACCTTGGCACATTATGTTGTAAATGGCCTCTCTTTGTTGTAAAATGGCCATGATCTTAAAGACTTTGTAAATGATGTATGATTGAATGAAAATGCATGATGGAAGGGCCTAGAGCCTACATTAGGGTATGTATAAGTGTTGTGTGGAGTACTAAGGTGTTAGGGATGGATTACACAACTCTTTTTGCGCTAAAAATGCTGTAATCTGTCATTTTTACTGCATAGTAATCGATTACCCAAGCATGGTAATCGATTACCATGCAACAGGAGACGAAATAAATGCTACTGTCTGCCTGGTGATCGATTACCAGAGGCTTGGTAATCGATTACCAAGTGAGGTAATCGATTACCCAAACTTGGTAATCGATTACCAGAGAACAGGGGATGAAAAATTGGCTACTGCCTCATTTTTGACAGGTGGTAATCGATTACCACCCACTGGTAATCGATTACCACAGTGTAAATTTCGAAAATTCAGGTTTTTCTAGATTAAAAGAAAGGGGCTTAACTTGGTGTGTAGAACTCCAAATGGTGCGCGGTTTGAAACCACGCGTAGCTAATGTAAAGGGCTAGAACATGGTAAGATGTGAAAGTAATTTGATGAGTTTAAATGAGTTGAAAAAAGAGAGAGATTGGTGATGTTAATAAACTGATTGATTCCGCGAATTGCATTTACGATTATAGTGTTGTTTTAATTGATTACGGAAAGGTTATTGGCTACTAAAAGGAATGTGTTAAAAGGAAAAAAAAAAGTTGCCCGTAATTTAATTAACTCAATTACTGTGATTGTAACTGCGCTTAATATCATAATCAATGTTAACAATACCGGTGTACAACGGGCTGTTACATTTTATGGTATCAGAGCAGTTTTGTGTGGGAAACTCTGATTGTGTATGTTTGTATCTTGTGTGCCATAGCTACCTGTGAACTATTTATGATTAATGTATATGTGATTCCTCAGTGTGGGTCTGATCAACTCATTCCTTTGTGTTACATGTACAGATATCATGAGTAGGGCGCGTGGTCGCCGTGGGGCACGTGGTGCAGGTCCTTTGCCACCGGATCCGGTCACTGCAGTACTGAATGCTCTGCAGGCGGAGACGGCTGCAAATAGAAACATGACTGAAAACCTGATGAAGACTAATCAGGATATGATGCAGGCCTTTATGGCTGAAATGAGGGCTGATAGAAACCGTCCTAGGAGGGATAATTCACCTCCACACACGGCTACGGTGACTCCTACAGCGACGCCATCTGTTACTCCTCAACAGGGGGAGAGTGGGGCTAGTCACCACACTGGTGAGGCTAGTCATCATACCACTGACCCTAGCTATGTTCCTGATCCGTCATCTGTTGCCCAATCCACTGGGGCTGCGGGACAGGTAGTTGATAATGCTGATGATGAGCGTTGGCTCATATCCTTTAGGAAACATAAGCCACCCGCATTTCTGGGGTCAAGGGACCCGAAGGAGGTTACTGCTTGGCTGAGGGGAATGGATAAGATTTTCCAAGTGATGAGATGCCAAGATCCACAAAAATTGTTGTATTCCATTTACATGCTGGAGGGTGACGCCCAGGAGTGGTGGGACAATGTGTCTCGCCCATATGCTATTCAGGGTGAGATTATTTCTTGGACTATGTTTGAAGGTTTATTTCATGAAGAATATTTTCCCCGTGATGTTCGGGAGGCCAAGCAAGGTGAGTTCGATAGTCTTGTGCAGGGGGTCATGACTGTGGATGCCTATGTGGCAAAATTTAATGAACTTGTCAAGTTTGCAAATTATGGAGGTACTCTACCTACTCCTGAGTTTTTGTCAGCTAAATTTCAAAGAGGGCTGAATGAGAAGATTGCTAAGAGAATGTCAAATACTGCGGTGAGAAACTTTGTTGATTTGGTGACCCAATGCAAGAGGGTCGAGACTGTTTATGGTAGGTATCCGAAATCTGATACGACAAAGGAACAAGATGTTAAGAGGACACCTGGTCCTTCGGGTAATACAAATAGAGGAGGCTTCAATAATAATAGGGGCAGGGGATTGCATGTAAGGCAGCCTCCTGGACCGTTCAAGAGGGGTGGAAACCCTGGTGGTGGTGGTGCTGCGGACAGATATTTTACCCCACAATGTGGGAAGTGCAAGAAATACCACAGAGGTGTATGTGGTGCTGGTCCGTTGGCTTGTTTTAAATGTGGTCAGAATGGCCACTTTGCTAGGAATTGTCCATCTTCTTCGGGGCAGGCTGCGAATCTGCAGGCCTTGCCGACCGCGACTCCTACTGCTACTCCTACTGCTGCTGTTCCTACTGTGGGACGAGTATATACTACAAATGCACAACATACTGAAAAGGCTCCGAACTTGGTAAAAGGTATAATTTTCCTCTCTAATGTTGATTTGTCTGTGGTATTTGATTCGGGAGCAACACATTCTTTTGTGGCGGACTATGTGGCTAAGGCGTTGGACTTAAGAGTAACACGAATGGTTCCTCCGATGCGTATTACTACCGCTACAGGAGAGGTTAGTGAATCGTCTTGGATTTGCGAAGATGTGAAGTTCACCTATTTAGGCAGGGGTTACACTATTGATTTAATTATCTTACCCCTGGCCTCTGTCAATTTGATATTGGGGATGGATTGGTTGTCTCGGAACTGCACAATGATTGATTGCTGCGGAAAGAGGTTGTTGCTATCTCACGAGAGGCCGTCTGTTTGTCCGTCTTTGTATTTGTCTGTCAGTCAAACGGTGAAAGCCTTGAAGGCTGGAGATCTGGGTTATGTCCTTTTGGGCGGGTTGGTGGGTGACAAAAAGGAGGAGATTTCTTCTATTCCGGTTGTTAATGAGTTTGAGGATGTATTCCCTGATGAGATACGGGAATTTCCGCCTGAGAGAGAGATTGAATTCTCGATTGACCTATTGCCTGGTGTGGGGCTGATCTCCCTGGCTCCATACCGGATGTCGCCACTTGAGTTGGCCGAGTTGAAGCAACACATTGAGGAACTATCTGCGAAGAATTTTATTAGGCCGAGTGTGTCTCCGTGGGGAGCACCGGTGATATTTGTGAAGAAAAAGGATGGTAGCATGAGATTGTGCACTGACTACCGACAGTTGAATAAAGTGACTATTAAGATCCGGTACCCATTGCCGCGCATTGATGATTTATTAGATCAGTTGAGGGATGCCTGTGTGTTTTCGAAGATTGATCTCCGGTCCGGATATCACCAGATTCGGATTAAACCGGAGGATGTACCTAAAACAGCTTTCCGATCCAGATATGGACATTTTGAATATCAAGTGATTTCTTTTGGGCTTACTAATGCCCCTGCGGTGTTCATGGATTATATGAATCGCATTTTTAAACCGTATTTGGACCAGTTCGTGATTGTATTTATTGATGACATTTTGATCTATTCTAAGAGTAAGGAGGAGCACATCGACCATTTGAGGACTGTGTTGCAGGTGTTGAAAGATAAGAAACTATATGCTAAATCGTCTAAGTGTGAATTCTGGTTGTCTGAGGTGCAATTTTTGGGCCATGTTATTTCTGCAAGTGGTGTTGCAGTGGATCCAAGCAAGATTGAAGCGGTAAGCGACTGGGAACGACCTAAGACTGTGACTGAGTTTAGGAGTTTTCTGGGGCTTGCTGGTTATTATCGCTGGTTCATATAGGGATTTTCTGCAATGGTTCTACCATTGACCCGATTGACACGAAAGGATATTCCTTTTGTGTGGACCCAGGAATGTGAGGACTGTTTTCTGCTACTCAAAGAGAAGTTGACCACTGCTCCGGTGTTAACTTTACCTGATCCGGAGGGTGAGTTTGTGTTATATTGTGATGCTTCTAAGAAAGGTTTAGGGAGCGTACTGATGCAGGAAGGAAAAGTGATTGCTTATGCGTCTAGGCAGTTAAGGCCGCATGAAGAGAATTATCCGACGCACGACTTGGAACTGGCTGCTATTGTGTTTGCCTTGAAAATCTGGAGGCACTTTCTGTATGGGATGAAATTTGCTGTGTTCAGTGATCATAAAAGCTTGAAATATTTGTTTGATCAGAAAGAGCTGAATATGAGGCAGCGTAGATGGGTTGAATTCTTGAAAGATTATGACTTCGAGC
>JAVKPL010006382.1:0-26297 GCA_032173675.1 Gastrolobium villosum
ATGCAAGAACACACGGTGACAACCACCTATGTATTAGTTTTGGAATTGTAGGTTGACCTTTTGTCCAAAATTGATCTGCGTAAAAGCCAAAATGAGAGCTCACAATGCTGCAAAACTTATCTGGTATGTTCTCACTGTCATCACTTGGCTTACAAGAAGGATGCAGCCACTCATAAAACTGGTGATGTAAATGACTCTTCAGGACATGATGGCTGTGGGAATTGTCATCAAAATCAAAACGTATAATGTGATTCTTCCTTTGGTCATCGGAATCAATCTGCAAACCACCTAAAAGCAACCCAATTAATATTTCCCTCTGCTCTTTGCTTAGCTTCAGGCTTATTGGTTTTTTAACAACTTTCCTCCTCAAGCTCAGGATATAGTCAATCTTTTCCAATAATGGGGTTTCAATTTCATACCTTTTTAGGCACATAAAGTCATAGATCTTCTCTGCCTTTAAGTGATTTCCCGAAGAGAGGTATCCACTTAGAATGATGTTACACGATCGAGCATTAACACCAATCGTCCCATCACGATTCATCTGGTTAAAGATATCCTCGGCCTTGTCAATGTTACCAATTTTCACCAAAGAATTCAAATATATACTATATATAGTACAATTAGGACGACATTTCTCCAGGCACTGGGAGAATGCCTCTTCCAATTTATCATGTAATTCCAAATTGAAGTACATATTTAGTAAATAAGAATAGGATGGTGTAAGGGGCTCCAGACCACTCTTAACAAAATCTGTCATGATTGACTCTGCAAATTCTGTTTCTTGTGCTTTGCATAGTATCTCTATTATTTTATTATATGCTGGAACACTTGTTTTACCTAGTTTCAACTGCATTTCCCTAAATATCTCCAAAGACTTCATAGGCATGCCAACCTTTGAGTAGACTTCCATTTTATACACAAATGCCGGTGATGGGGGATTGCTTTCAAGCTGGAGAAGTTTGAACCAAGTTTTCTCTGCCTCCTCCACCTCCCCATCCTTTGCGCAAGCCCTCAAGATGGATATTAGCACCTCTCTGCCCTCTTCAATTCCTGCATGTAGCATCTCTTCCCTCAACTCTGCTATTCTTTCTTTATCTATGGAATCCTGATGGCTATGTAGCCAAATTAGACCCCCATAAACATCTTTATGTATATCAAGTCCAGTTGTAACCAATTGATGATATATAAACTCAGCTTGCTTAAGGTAATGCTTTGACGAGATCCCTGGTTTGCTTATGAGAGCTTTGAAAAGGGAATTATGCAAGCTAAGACGGGGCTGGTAACCACCCAACTGAATCATACGATTGTAAACGCTGCATGCTTCATCCAAACAACCTTGAACAGGGGTACTCAGATAAGCAACAATTAATATATGGAATGTTGACTCACTAGGAACACGGCCTTGATTGATAATATCATCAAATACCTCACGGCACTTTGAAAACTTTCGCTCTTTACCCATGTAATCTGCTAGCTTGGTAGAAAGAGCAAAATCAAATCGATACCAACTCTGTTGCATCATCCACTTGTATACCTTTAAGGGGGGACAGAAGTAATTAAATTTGTGAACAAATTCCAGCTTATGATGAGATTTTTTACAATGTTCGGCTTAAGTAACCAAGCAAATAAATAATTACAGCCACATACCAATTCCAAGCAGTACTAGAAACACGGAATAAACAACCAATTCCCTGGAAGGAGAAATGACTGATTTGATAAAAACAACATCAAGGTTTAAGAAAATTCCACGATGAATAATAACAATGCAAAACAAGCAACAGGGAAGATTTATACCATTCAGTCATTCACTATTCCATACACAAATTTATATTGGATGTAAAGAACCAATTCAATCCAAAAACTTAAACTTTATACCATTTAGTCATTCACTATTCCATTCACATATTTATATTAGTAGTAAATAACCAATTCAACCCAAAAATTTAAGTTAACAGTGAGGTTACATTAATAATTTTATATATATATATATATATATATATATATATATATATATATATATATATATATATATATGAGGCAGGATCCTTTGACACCGGTATCAAATTTGAAGTTTGACACTTTATCTGAGAGCCGTTAGATCAAAAAAAGATCAACGGCTCTGATTTGTAAGCATGTGACACCATTGATCTTTTTTGATCTAACGGCTCTCAAATGAGGTGTCAAACTTCAAATTTGACACCGGTGTCAAAGGATCATATCTCTATATATATATATATATATCTAACACATCCCCTCACATGAGTCTACTGGGAAAGATGGACAATGCACAAGCCCACATATTTGTGCTAAAAAACTATTAACTAAATAGAGTATTACAGATCGAACCCGTGGCATCGAAGCTCTGATACCAATTAAAGAATCAATTCAACCCAAAAACTTTTATTAGGTGAAGTTACATTAATAATTTTATGGGAAAAGTGTTTATCCTTTTAAATGACACAACTTATATCCTTTCACTCTCACAAAGAAGTGAGACTCACACATTCATTTTTTTATCAACTCTCTCTTCCTTTATCTTTCTCTCTCTCTTAAAATGATATAACTTTATGTCCTTCAAAATGACACACAGATTACTCTAATTTTATATATCTCCAACCGAACCATTTCAACCCAAGAGCTTAATTTTATGTATCTAACATTAGCCATAACAAGAACATAAAGAATTTCCATCCTATTATGACTCTATTTACCTAAGTTTAGGAAACTAGGCACACTATGAATCGAATATATAATAATAATGAAAAATAATAAAGAAAAACGAAAAAAAGAAACAGGAACACCTTACCCTAAACCCAGACTCATTCTCTCGAATCCGCAAGCAATGCACGATGACATAGGTGGCGTCTTCTTGCCTCATCCACTTCCTCTGCGCATTCAATATCCTCACCAGAGTCCCCGCCTTATGCGCCGGCAGTTCCTTGCACAGCCACGCCACCCTCGCCCTCCGCCACTGCTCCGGCAACTCGCTCAACTCCTTCACCTCCACCTCCGTACTCGGCAGCTTCTTCAAGTCCGCCGTCGCCGCCGATGAAGAAAACCTGTCGAAGTGAAAAACCTCATTTTCCGGCAGCTCTTCTTCTTCCGAGGAGTCGCGAACCGCCTGCGGCTCTACGCTGACGGAAAGGCGTGGGAACTGGCGGTGGCGCGTGAGGACCGGAGAAGAGAGCGTGAGACGGTTGAGACTTGGGAGAGAGTGGGAAAGCGTGAGAGAACGAAAGAGTGTGAATGTAGAGCGCATGGAGACGAAGAAGAAGAAAGGGTTAAGATGAAGATTAGGGTTTGGATAAGAATTATTACTAACCGGAATTGGAATAAGTTCTTGTACTTTCAAATGCACACTCACCACCATGTTCTATGGTTCTTTCTCTCTGTGCTCTGAGTTTGTGATTGTTGATTACGTTTTCATCATCATCATTGAAGGTGGAAGCCATCGTTGTTTGTTGGGCCTCAGCCCAAGTTGGAGACCATTGGGCTTGGTTATTTATCTGGGCCTGCTAATATATATTTTCGGTTGAGTAAATAAACTCAAATGTAAGTGTTGAAAACTTATATAAATTGAACTTCACATTATATATGCGATTAACATGAGTTAAGCACTTTGTAATGTTTGGTTGTATGTATTATTGTAAGATGAAAGAGAATTATAACTTTCTTGTTATAGAAAAAGTTACATTATAATGGCAAAAGTCCCAATTTTTAATCTATGTTTTGTTCTGGTCTAATGGTCTAGTCCAAACAATCCAAATGACTAGCCAGCAAGATCACCATTCACCACCACCTAACACGTGAAGTGTGTGACTCCCTTATATACATGTCCCCTTATAATCTCCACACATGCATGACCTATATTACACATCAAAAATCACACAACCTCACATATAGTGGGGCCCACAGGTTGAGAACGATAGCATCATACTTGTGTACTTAATTAGAGGGAATCTCCAATGTCTTATCTAAATGGATCTTAGGCCCTCATTATTCATCTTCTCCATTTGCTCGTCTTTCTTGTTTATTCTGCTGAAATCTCACCTCCGCCATAGTCGTAACCCAATTCATCTCCCTCATTTCATTCTCTAACCTGAGACTACTATAGTGACTCCACATAGCTCTTGTCCATACAATTGCATCTCTTGTATTTGTCAAATCAACATACTTCACCTCGTAATAAAATAAATCTATATATCATACACTTCCTATAAAGAGTTTATAAAAACAATCATAATCTTAATCTTAATTTTTTTCTCTCTTAATCTTATTGAATATCTCAATCAAAACAATCAGCTAATAGAATACACATACATGTTCAAGATCAAAACATACAGATTAATTTAAAATGATAGACTTTATGTTTGATCAGTATAAACAAAGTAAGAAGAATTGAATTTATTAGAATTTTCCATGTGCCAGCCTTTCGTTTTCCATATGTTATGATGTTTAAAATGGAAGAGACAAGGAGAAACGAAGTGGGAAGGTAAACATTGTTGGAGTTTTCTTGCTGCTTCTAACCTTTATATGCAAAGTAAAAGGAAATATTGTAATGGGTAGTTATTGGAGTTTTAGTCAAACAAGAAACTGGGGCATGCAACAACTATTTTTGGAATTAAGCAAAAACCATGTTGCCTAGTTGTTCTTATTTTGTTACATGACTAATATTTTTCTTATCTTGATGTGGATAAATTATTTTATGTTAGTGAAATAAAATAATAAAAGGGACTATAAATGATTAGAAAAAAAAAATGGAACCCACATTTATTATTTGTGTGTAGAAAAATAAATTCTCATATTGAATGAGATAAATACAGCCCTTATTACGTATATCCTTATTTTCTTTTTTATGTATCCATTTCAGTTTGCTTAAACATGAAGTCTCGACCATTTCAACGTGTTCCCTTGTCAGCCACTATCAACTAAACCCACTCATGCATATTCTACAATTATATTAAAATTATCATCCATTTTATAATTTTTGGAATGCGTGTCTTCCTTATTCGAAATATTATGAGTTTAATATTTTTTACGATAAATTTATATCCTGTACACATATAAAAACATATGAAACTCATATTTTTTTCTTTTCTTTTTACGTGGGGCACACGTACTTTTATGTATGTAGAAAATATTTTATTTCTTATAACATGAGAAATATTAATCTCATACATTATTTATGGCTTAAAATTTTTTTTTTGCTGCCATTCACTTGTCATAGAACTTCAAGTTATGTAACGCGAAAATAGGTATGATTTTTTACTTATGACTGAATTACGGATCCTCCTCGTTTTGACTCTAACTTGGGATCTAGTGGTAAAACTTGCCAAATAAAAAATGTTGGGGAATTAAAATTAATGTTATAATATAAATATAAAATGATAAAGTAATTTTTCTTTAAATCTTAAATTTTTGGGAGTTTATGGCCCAACAATTAAAAACACTTATTTTAATCTCTTTAGAAAATAACCGACGTTAATCATAAATTGCAATATCAAAATTATCCTTAAGTATATAGACATTGTAAATAGGATATTTGATTAAGTGACTACAATAATATAATTTTGTATGATTAAAAGATTAAATTAATATTAAATTTCTGTTATAAAAATAAATTTATATTATTATTATTTGCAAGTTGGTGCGAATGTGCGATGCTTGATTCCGCAGCAACTTGTCTTTGTCATCATCCCCTTTCGCCGCAATGCATGTCTCCATGCTCAGCCAATCCACTGCATTTGCCCTTCTTTGCCGTTTCCTTTTTTTCCTTTTTTTTTTCTTTTTTTGTCTTCTATTAAACACTTATTTTAGCTTTTAAAAATGAGTTTTATAAGAGTTATGTTGTAGCAAAAATGATTGTATTATGTTATAGAGATTTGTTTTATGTGCTAGATTTTTTTTTGCTACGGTCCCCATAAAATATTGTGTGAGTAGGAAATTTTTTATGGTCATGTTAAATGATAAACCCTTTAAAAATATATGTGACAGTGACATATTTTATTGTTGTAATTATGAATAATAATATTAATATAATCTCTCAATCACGCAAAATAAATTCTAATTTATTCTTCAAGTTATAAAAAATAATACTAATTTAATTCTTTGATTTCACAGTCTGTAGAATATTGTTTTTCATCATTAAAAACGCAAATTAATATTAAAATTATTTTTAAAACTTGTCATTATACTTATATTTTAGATGACTTAAAAGGATATCCGCTTCTTTTTATCTTATCTTTCCTTTTCTTGAAAAAAGTTGTCGTGATGTTCTTGTTGTTAAGCCTAAATTCAGTAAATAGGTCAATTCACTCATTTTTATTATATTTTTTTCATTCTTTATTTGTCCTCTCCTCTTCTTTTCCTTTATCTCACTGGTACCAAAAATCACCCACAATACAAAAACTAGCCACATTAGTAGAAACCAACTTGTGAAAAATGAAAACTCGCATTTTATCTTCCATAAAAAGTACTTATACATTTTCATAACACATTATCCTAGTGATTCTCTTAATACTTTGGAAAGAAAGTATTAAATATATATTTAACATCTTAAAAACACAAAAGGTATTTAATAATTTTAGAAGGATTAAGACTTATTCTAAAATACTCCCCCACATTTTTAGGTGTTCTTTTGGTGCAAAAGACATGCATTAAAAAACAAATAATAAACCTTTAACTAAGATAAGATTTTACTACATTGTTCAGTTCCCAACAATCAATTGCTCCATTTTATCACGAGGGAACAGTATTTATCCTTTTAAATGACACAAGTTATATCCTTTCACTCTCACAAAGAGGTGAGACTCACATCTTTTTTTTTGTCAACTCTCTCCTCATTTATTTATCTCTTTCTCTATATTAAAATGGCACAACTTTACATCATTTAAAATTATACGCACTTTATAGTTTATCCTTTATCATATCATACTATTTCTTTCACTTTCCGTTGAAGTGTGAGGAATCAGGATAGCTCGATAAGTAATAATTAATACTTTATTTATCATATCATACTATTTCTTTCACTTTCCGTTGAAGTGTGAGGAATCAGGATAGCTCGATAAGTAATAATTAATACTTTATTGGTAAGTGAGAATTGTTGAGATATATAGTCTCACATTGGTTGGATAAACAACTAATATGATCTTTATAAGACCTTGAGAACTCCCACCCTTTGAGCTAGCTTTTGGGGTGGTGTATCCAAAGAATTTTTACATGGTATCAGAGCCTCGTCCCCCACTTTCTCTTATAGAATTTCTTAGCACAGGTAGGTTGGGCCAGTTGCATTACCCACTCTTCAAACCTAATGGGCTCTTGTGTGAGGGGGCGTGTTGAGATATATAGTCCCACATTGGTTGGATGAATAATTAATATGGCCTTTATAAGGCCTTGGGCACTCCCACCATTTGAGCTAGCTTTTGGGGTGGTGTATCGGAAATTCTTTACAAGAATGTCACTTATGAGTTATAATGGACAAGATTATTTTACCAAAATGAAACTTAAAATGGATTAAAGAGAGTGCTTGAGGATATATATTTATCCTTGTAAATCTTTTTAAACTGTATTCATCTAGATCATTTGAAAAAATGCGAATAAAACGTTATTTAATGACTTGCATAAGAATGTATAAGAGGTGAATGATTTTATATTCTCATAACCTTATTATTTAAATAAACAAATATTAGTTTTTGAATTGTTAAGAAATTAAATACTTATACAAATAATTATGATTATTCAAAAGGGGATTTAAACAATTTTAATGGGAATAGTTAGCTAAATTATTATTAATTAAAAAATATTAAGATGACATAACATTACTAAATTTTATAATAATAAGAGAGTGTAATTTTATGCATTTGTATATGTGATTTTTTTACAACTATTTAATTTTATATTAATACTTCTTTCTGATTATATTAATAACTACATAAAATACTAAATTTATTGAACCATGTATAATATTCACTAAATATAAGTATTTTTACACCGAGATGTATTAAATTAAATTCATAATAAATCGATAAATTGTTGTGAATTGTGATACTCCTATTACCAAACTCAAGAGAAAAACAAAAGAGTCCGCGCATGTAGGTAAGAAATTTTGTAAATATAGTTTCTCGAAACAATACTCAAAAGTTAACAGAATTCATTTATTCTATTTTTTTTCTTTGTTTATTTATACAAATAAAAATTATTGGGGAAGGTTATAGTTACAACTTTTTTTTACAACCTCTTACAACCATATCTTATCACCGTTGATTTCCGCCAATCAACGGTTATTATTTATTGTGAATTAATAATTAATTAATGAGTTTAATTTGCTAAAATGATAACCGTTGATTGGCGGAAATCAATGGTGATAAAATATGGTTATAAAAGATTGTAAAAAAAAGATTATAACTATAACCTCCCTCAAAATTATTTACCCCAATCCCTCATTACTAAATCAAATCTAATGGCTTTTTCTTTCTTTTCTCTTTTTCTTCTTCTTAGTGGATCTATCCATTTTTTTTAATGAGATAATTTCATCTTTTTCAAAAAACTATATTCCCATGAATTTATTTCCACTCATCGTTAAGTTATTTATCTTTCGTTTAGGGATGTTTGGTCGAGGAGTTTTAATTTTTTGCCCGAAAAGATCCACGTAGGATTTAAAGAAGACCATATTTGATAGGAGTTTGTAAGAATTTGCATAGACTTTTTTCATTTGTGTAGGAATCTGATGTAATGTATAAAAAAAATTACAAAAATTTGTTACTTAAAAATACCATCTAGATGATATTCTGATTTTGCATGGGAAAGCAAAAAGTGGCAATGAAATTTTTTTTAATTTACATCAACTTTTTCGGTAATATTTTATTACACTAAATAATTTTTTTGGGAAAAATTGCCAATGCTTTTATGGTGGTTTGCTTCAAAATTATTTATGTCACTGTGATTTTTTTCTACCACATATATCCATGTGCTTCGTAAAAAATAAGAAATTATAGGAGCGTATGTGATAAAAACATACTCTTTTACAAATCACAGGTGCATATGTGATAAAAAAAAATCACAGTGACATAAGTGATTTTGGAATAAACCACATGGCATTGGTGGATTTTTTATTTAATTTTTTTTTTAACTCTCCCATTAAACTCACAAAAAGGTGTAGTAATTTATTTTTGTATTTGTGGATCACTCTTTCCACTTATTGAGAGACAAATATAACTGGTCATTAGCATTGAAATACATTATGAAAAAAAAAAAAGCACCCTTACGTATATCTCAGATTCTCAGGTTTTGGATAAAACCAAAAAGATAAACTTTGGAGCAAGAAAGACAACACAGCACCATTTACGCACATAGAGAGAGAGAGAGAGAGAGAGAGAGAGAGAGAGAAAAGAAAGAAAAGAGAAAGAGGGTTCACGAGCGTATCACCGACCTTCTGAACCTGCAACTTCAACTTCAACTTCTAACTTCAACAACCACTGCAAGTTCTTGAAAAAATAAAGAAAAAAAATAAAATCCCCCAAGTGCTAATTTGACTGGGTGGGTGAAACCTTCACGGGGTTCAAGTCTCTTTCTTCACCCACCAACACCACCAATCATCTGAACCAAGTGGTTCACGCCGACCCACGTTCTCTTTTTGAAAGATCTGATCTGGGTTTTGAATGTTTCAATGTGAAGAGTTGAGCTTTTCTGTGTCATAATAAAAAAAGGTGAGATTTTGAAGTGTGGAAAATGGATCGTTCTGCGATCACTGCTGGTCCAGGAATGGATATGCCGATCATGCATGACAGTGACAGGTATGAGCTTGTTCGTGATATTGGGTCTGGGAATTTTGGAGTGGCCAGGCTCATGAGGGACAAGCACACTGAGGAGCTTGTTGCTGTTAAGTATATTGAGAGAGGTGATAAGGTTTGAGCCTAATTTGTCTCTTCTTCTTTTTGTTTTTTTTAATGTTTTGTTGGTGCTTGCAAAGTTTTGGTATATGTGTATGTGGGTGGAAATTTGGCAACTGAGTTATTGGTTTTCATTCTTTCATGTCTAAGATGATATTTTAATTTTTTTTGTTTTAATTTTTTTGGTAAGTGTTGATTGAGTGGTTTCTTTGTAATTAATTGCCTTTTGTGGAATTTGATGTTTTAGTTTTGAGTTGGATAGTATAAAAGAGGTGTGTTGATGATTAATGGGGGTATACATCTCAGTTTCAGTCTTTTAAGAATTAAGATATATATGTCTAGGGAAGGTACAGCTTGGCTCAGCGGTAAGCTTGATTGCCGTGGTGTGTTAGGTCGCGGGTTCGAATCGGTCTCTCTCCAAAAAGCAAGGGAAAGACTGGCTAGAGTATTCCCTTCCCCAGACACTCACGAAGTGGGTATTTGAACTGGGTCGGCCCTTATGTATGTATGTGTTGCCTTCTCTCACCGTATATACTGATTTATGATATTCTTGTTTTTGAATGGAATTTGAATCCTTTGGGGGCAATAATTATTGGGTGCTTATTTAAATGTGAACCGAGTTTTTGCTTTGTACCTATAAATTGAGCTTCATGGTAGGTTGAATCTTAAGCATTAATGAGGTGACTCTTATGTGAATTACAGGACACAACGAGAAATGTTAAGAACACTTTTTGATTACTCGTAAACATAATGATTAAAGTTTTTTTTTTTTTTTTTTCTTGAAATTCTGTGGCCTCGTTAATGTGAAATTCTAAACTTGGTTGTGGTGGTTAAATTGAAAGTAAAAATGCTACAGTAAGCTTGATGAGAGAACTTCTCAATAGTAAATGAGACTTGATAATATGTGGTTACATTGGATTTTACATGCTAAGATGTGGTATAGAGTTGAATGAATTTTGGAAGGAATTGAATGCATACGGTTTTCTCTGCTTGATATTGAGCTGAACTATGCTTATTTCTTAACAGATAGATGAAAATGTACGAAGGGAAATTATAAATCATAAATCACTGAGGCACCCCAATATTGTGAGGTTCAAGGAGGTCTGTACTCTGTACACATCCAATGTCTTATCCAATTTCTTCCTACCCAAGATGTATTTTAATTAGTTCTCACACACTGTGAGTATAGGTTATATTGACCCCTACCCATTTGGCTATTGTCATGGAATATGCTTCCGGAGGAGAGCTATTTGAGCGAATATGCAATGCAGGACGGTTTAGTGAGGATGAGGTTCTTATCTATTGAATTCATTAATTTTGTTGTAGTGCTTCTGTTGTGTTTGTTTACCTTTAATGCCCATTTTGTTGAGTTGCAGGCACGCTTCTTCTTTCAACAACTTATATCAGGGGTTAGCTACTGTCATGCAATGGTAAATATGTTCCGTGCATTTTTTCTTTACCTTTACAATAGTGCATTTTCTGCGCAAAAGATATAGCGAGATGTCTAACTTGAATAACTCTATTTGTCTTGTAAAATTAAAGCAAGTATGCCATCGTGACTTGAAGTTGGAGAACACATTGCTGGATGGTAGTCCAGCTCCTCGTTTAAAGATTTGTGATTTTGGGTATTCGAAGGTATGCTTTTTTCTTCATACTGCTTTTACCTGCTTAAAGTTTTTTGTCTTTTTTTTTTAAAAAAGATCTGACTCGAATTTTGACCGTCTTACTTTTGCAGTCCTCAGTGCTACATTCGCAACCAAAATCTACAGTCGGTACCCCTGCATACATTGCTCCTGAAGTTTTGCTTAAGAAGGAATATGATGGGAAGGTATTTTGTAACTTTTATCCCCTGAAGAAAATTCTTTCAATTAGTGAAATTCTGAGAATTTTCTATTCAGATATTCTTTACTTAGCTTCTGTGTTCTTATGTACTTTGTTTATGCTATCTTATATAAACCTTTGCTGTTTTCCTTATAACTTTCAGTTTGCAAGTTGACATTTGTACCACAAACCTGTTAATTGGATCCATGTTCTGTAGAATCTACCGACTTAATATCAGGAAAGAGACCATCAACTGAAAGTTTTAGGTCTATCCTGGGAAAAACTTTAAGGAAATGTTCTGCAATGACCAGGGATTTAGTTGGATTGTTGCTTCTACTAGAATGGTCAATTTAATACTTCTCACCCTAACCAGAATATTTTATGCTCCTCTTTCTCCCAAACAAAAGAAGAAACCCAAGAGTGGAAAATGGAAAAATCTTTTTCAATTTAAGACTTATTGCAAAAAGGGGGCGAACCGGAGCAGTGGTAAAATTGTTCCTTCATGACTGAAAGGTCATGGGTTCGAATCCAGGAAACAACCTCTTTGCAATTATGCATGGATGAGGCTGCGTACAAGGATTTCCTCCACCCACACTCGCTAGTCGGGTTTAACGGGGAGTGGTTTTTTTTTTTTTTAATTTAAGACTCATTGCAATGTTTCACGGTTCCCCAATATGAACGGTTCACTCCTTGCCTTTCCCTTTTGTGTGTGCGCTTTGAGTGGAGCGGGACCTTGAGGAGAAAAACTTCGATAAATGTGGGAGTGACGGGCTTGAAATGTGTATGATTTTTCATTTATGGGTTAAAAAACTATGCTTGATCTCCTATACATGAAACTTTAAATATTAGATGTTAATGCAGTAGCACTGCTTTCAGACTAGCTAGCTATTTTCTTCTTTACAAATACTCTGTACTGATGTTGTCACTCATCTATGACTCAGATTGCAGATGTTTGGTCTTGTGGGGTGACCTTGTATGTCATGTTGGTGGGTGCATATCCTTTCGAGGATCCCGAGGAACCTAAAAATTTCCGGAAGACAATTCATGTAACCTATTGCACCTTTTTTTTAGGTCAATACAGTAACAATATCGAATCACTTTTCTTAAACTGTTGTATTTTTCATGCAGAGGATT
The DNA here is from genome assembly GCA_032173675.1 of Gastrolobium villosum. Taxonomy (NCBI): domain Eukaryota; kingdom Viridiplantae; phylum Streptophyta; class Magnoliopsida; order Fabales; family Fabaceae; genus Gastrolobium; species Gastrolobium villosum. The sequence goes on from JAVKPL010006382.1 coordinate 12,843, forward strand.
TTGAAAGTCCAGTACTCAATTCCTGATTATGTTCATATATCTCCCGAATGCCGTCATCTGATCTCAAGGATCTTTGTTGCAGACCCTGCCCAGGTCAGTTTTTATTATTATTATTATTTTTCCGGGTTCATGACTAGCCTCCCTACAATATCTAAAAGGATTTGTGCCCGAGTATAGTTGCAAAGAGTACGTACCTTAGTTGAACCAGGAGCCCGGAATAATCACTTAGCCGAGTAGGAGGCCCACGTATTAGTAGCATCTTGGGGCCTATCACGATCTTAAACGGGCTAATCCATAACTACCCACGTTAATCATAACCGCCCGGTTTAGGATATATATATATATATATATATATATATATATATATATATATATATATATGGAATGTTCCTTATGGAGGGACCAGAGATACACAATCTATGTAGCACCGACACCGGCACGGGACACGTGACACGACACGATACGACACTTCGACACGTTAATTTTAAAAATTGTTAGATTTCGACACGTTTTGATATTAAATAATATTTTTAATTTATGTAGTGTATATTATATTTAATATTCAATAATTTAACAAAAAAATGAAGTTAAACTTATAATACCCATCAATTTTGCAAAGAAACATAAGATATCCCAAATATTTATAGTAAACTCAATAAAATGGTAATCGTAATCCAACAAATCTAATAGTTGGGACTAAAAATGCAATGCAACACAACCTTTGAACCATTTTTTGAGTTTATATAATGCGTGTTGGAGTGTCGGAAAATGTCGGAGTGTCGGGAAGTGTCGGACACGACATGTCAGGGTTTTTGAAGTGTCGGTGCTTCATAGTACACAATACCCGTTAATGTTCGTCCAAAACAATTATTATGTGCTTTATTTATATAATTGAGTCCTATGATAGGTAAGCCTATAAATTTTCCTGACATTGTTTTAAAACAGAGAATAACTATTCCTGAGATTAGAAACCATGAGTGGTTTTTGAAGAATCTTCCAGCTGATCTCATGGTTGAGAATACAATGAACAACCAGTTTGAGGAGCCTGATCAACCAATGCAGAGCAGTGAAGAAATCATGCAGATAATAAGTGAGGCTACAATTCCTGCAGCTGGAACTCAATCTCTCAATCAGTATCTTACTGGTAGTTTGGATATTGATGATGACATGGATGAGGACCTAGAGTCAGATCCTGAACTTGATATTGATAGCAGTGGAGAAATAGTTTATGCAATGTAAGAAGATTCTGGAAGACAATGGAAACTGGCCTTCTTGGGTCAATTTAAATATTATATAATAGCATAGGTTGTTCAGTAGGTTTGGAATATGTGGAAGAAAAAAGATTTCACATCTACCAAGAAAGGATTCTGTGATAAAAAAAAAGATTCTTAATATTGTGAGAGGATCCATTGTGCTTGTATTTTATGGTCTTTCCTGATTACATTCTGCTTTGTAATGATAGTTGTTGTTGTTGTTATATTATGAATTGGTTGTCTTTACCTTTCCACCCTTCCTTGGTAGCCTGTTAATACATACTCTACTTGGTTCTATACTCATCTGGTTTTGTGTTTTTCAAAATGGAGTATATTGCTTCAAACGTTGAGCAATGATTAGACGTTTACACAAATTCCTACTTTACGGTAATGCTTAGTCATATTTGATGTTTTGACACCTACAAGGCTGTATATTGGTCAATGTATTTATTTTTCAAAGCATGCACGGGGTTGTATTATGGATTGGTATGTATTCACATGTGTTGGCGGAAAATGATATGAAAAAATTCGAATTTAGTTATATATTAACACTAAATAGAATATGGATTTAATGTTTTTACGGTAAATGTAAATAAATTATTTACATTCATTCTCGAAATGATGTCATTTTGGGTTAAAAAATTAATAAATTATAATGGGATAGACTATAATAATCCTGAAATAAATTATGCTTATAAAAATAAATTCAAAGGTATCATCCTCAATATTCCTTTTTTTTTTTTTTTTTTTGAATAAATTCAGAGTAATCCTTCCGGCCGTAACCGAAGACTAATACCCACGAGCACTATCGGACCTTTTCGGGGGTGGCTCTCCCATATCTTTTTTTTTTTTTTTCCATTTCTAGGGCTCGAACTCGAGACCTCTGGTTAAGGGGCTCAGGCTCCTTACCACCTGTACCAAAGAAGTTTGGTAATCTTCTCTTCTTTAACTAGCCCTATTGTTAGAGGAGGAGACAGAAGGTAATGTTGCTAGAAGGAGAAAGTTTCTTCATCAAAGCATTGCCATGCAAGTCGGCTGGTTTTGCTTGGGGAAGATACTAGAGAACCAAATATGGAAAACAGACAGAGATTGAAAGATTGAAATATGCACCAAAATAGAATTTGCAGAGGACCCAGACCGTTGTTATTAAAATATAAACCCTAAAAATTAAAATATTGCAATTTTAATAATTTTTTTTACAAACATTATTGTTTTAATTTACTGATTTATTACATTCAATCGCGCAAAAAATGAATGGGATCAACACACCACTTAGGCACTTTTTACATGTGACCACTCACGCTCAAATTAGGCATAACCTAACACATTAATTTGTCTTTTGTGAGCGCGACCTAGCACGCTAATGTGTCTAAATTGGGCATGAGTAGTCACAGTTGCTGGAATTGTCGTAATCGGGTAATTACACAGTGAGGTTGGAGATAATGAAGTTCTTGTGAAAGAGATGAAGAGACGGTGAGCAATGACAACACTTGTGGCAGGATCTCTAGTGATTATAAGGATATATGTAAGGGAATTATTATTCTTATGCTGTAGGAGATAGAGTATCTTATGTGATAGACTCAATATGTGTGGGTTCCATCTATGTAGCATCGACACTGACACGGGACACGTGACACGATACGACACGACACTCCGACACGTTAATTCTAAAAAATGTTAGATTTCGACACGTTAGGACACGTTTTGATATTAAATAATATTTTTAATTTATGTGTTGTATATTGTTTTTAATATTCAATAATTTAATAAAAAAATGAATCTAAACTTATAATATTCATAAATTTTGCAAAAAAACATAAGATATCTCAAGTATTTATATTAAACTCAATAAAATAGTAATTGTAATCCAACAGATCTAATAGTTGGAACTAAAAACTCAACGCAATGTAATATTTAAACCTTTTTTTGAATTTCTATAATGTGTGTTGGAGTGTCGGGGAGTGTCGGAGTGTCCGAGAGTGTCGGGAAGTATCGGACACGACACGTCAGGGTTTTTGAAGTGTCGGTGCTTCATAGGGTTCCATTGATTTTAAAAAAGAAAAGAAAAAAGACAAGCACGGATATTATAAATTCAGTAGGAGAAACTCTACCTTATGTAACATGACATTAACTTAACGCTATATGAAAACATCAAATATTTAGTCTCATTTATCTTGTGGCAGGATCTATAGCCTGATCTGACTAATCGTTGATGTATTAGAATTTGGAATATTTTGTGACACTGGATGTACCTTGATGGCATGTAAGTAGTTTTGTGGGGCTGCCATGCTCTTTTGCAGCCTATGGATTTCTTACTCAGCTATTTTGTATGACTGTATGTATGTGATGGAACCCAAAAAAAATACAACACTGATCTCATTAACAATGGAGGCATAGCCTCTTTTTACATATACTAGCACAATATAAAATGCAGAAAATAAACCAGAAAAACCTCAACTCCCTCTCAAACCAAATACCTAGGCTCAAGAGTTCCCTAGAGGTTTCTCATTTCCCCACTAACCACTTCTGAATACATGAATAATAGAAATATCACCCTAAACTTCTATATATACTAATTCTAAAATACTAATTAAAATAATAATGGGCTTGGATTATTTATTATAGGCCCATCAATACTCCCCTTTCGAAATTCACCTTGTCCCCAAGGTGAAGAAAGAGGATAGGTAACCCAAAAGAGCTTCCACCAGGATCCCATTGTGTGAAGCTTGTAGACCTTGAAGCCAAAAATTTGCCACAGCTGGATCCCATTGCCCCCTTGCCTCCATTATGCACCTGCGCTGTAATAGTAGTTGGGCACATCTTTTTCCTTGAACCAAATAATAGTAGTTGGAAAGGCAGTTCCCTAAGATTAATTGGGCCTCTTTGTTCTCCTTCAACACCATTTTCTACGACTTCCTCTAGACAAAATTCCAGTGCATTTTCCCAATATTTTGTGTCTCTTCCCCCAGCCCAAACCTTTAAAAGTATCAACGTTCCAGACCCACAAGGCCCTATTTTGTTTCGGCCCACATACCCACTCCTCGTTTCTTCCTCTTCTTCCCGTACCCTACTATGCACATGCAAGCACATAGCTAGCTCTTCTTCTCCGGTGGCGTGTTCCAACATGACAACGTCTCCATTGTCACTTTCGACTCCTGCTTCTAACCACAATATGTGGGGTTGTTGTTTACTGCACACATGGTTTGGTGAAGATGGGACATCATGGCAGAAACCAAGGTTCCTCCACCACTTGTCCGCTATCTTTCTCGATGACAGTTGCTGGAATCGCGCCCCTCCTTGATCTCCACCATTTTCCCTTTTTGTAGCGCCACCAAGCATAGACCCTTGTCCCCCTCCTCCGTCGTTCGTGTTTTGCCCAAGACCTAAACCACCCTCTATTTCCCCATGTCTTTGATTTGGACTCCGTTTTTGTGAAGTTCCCCCTATACTATTGGACCTTCGTTGGAAATTAATAGGCCCCTGAAATGGGTTAAGACCCGGCCCATTACCTTGGACCACACTTGCCCTTTGCTGATTAATGGGTTTGTTCATTAATGTGGGTCGACCCGTTTGTCTCGCTCCGTTACCCGCTCCATTGCTGGTCAGCCCAAATTGCCTTTTTGATTCGGCAAATCCAGGCCCAGGACTATGAGGTAACATTTCGTCCTTCTCCTAGAATCGTTGCGCCACCGCCTTCATGCGCTCCAAATCCATCAACGGGTGCAAACAGATCTCAACTCCCATTTCTTCCGTCGAGCTACTGCGAACTACAACTCCCATCTCCTCCTTCGCGTGTTTGTCATCTTCTATTTCTACATCGCCCGCTTCTGGATCTTCGTCATCCTTTTCTTCAACTTCTGCGTCCTCCGCTTCTTCCCTTTCTGTCTGGTCAATTTCTGTTTCTTCTTCTTCTGGTCTGTCCTTGTTGTCTTCTTCGGATTCTTTCTCTCCTTTGTCAAACGCCATCTTCTTCTTCTGCAGTCTTTGATCTTCCTCATCTTCTCCTTCTTCTTTTTCCTTCTCAGCAATGTCGTTGTCGTCCATTTTTTCCTTGATGTTTCGATCTACTATGCTTCCATCTTCTTCTGCATTTAAATGCGTTGCGACTTCATCTTTTCATTTTCCAATCTTCGTGTTCTCAACCACTCAATTGTTCCATCCAACATCTTTACCATCTTTTCTAGACATTCCCTACGCTCACCGATTCCTGCCATTTTTTATTTTATTTTTTTTTAGATCTGGACCAGAAACACTCCCTAGATCGAAAATGCTCTGATACCAAATTGATGGAACCCAAAAAAATACAGCACTGATCTCATTAACAATGGAGGCATAGCCTCTTTTTACATACACTAGCACAATATAAAATGCAGAAAATAAACCAGAAAAGCCTCAACTCCCTCTCAAACTAAATACCTAGGCTCAAGAGTTCCCTAGAGGTTTTCCATTTCCTCACTAACCACTTCTGAATACATGAATAATAGAAACATCACCCTAAACTTCTATATATACTAATTCTAAAATACTAATTAAAATAATAATGAGTTTGGATTATTTATTATAGGCCCATCAGTATGTAGTGTGGCTGTGATTATATAATTGGTGTAGTCAAACAGCCTTGTAAAACTATAATTTATCGTTAGATGTACTATCAATGTTGGTATGTCACTATTAAGGAATCACCATCTAGATGTCAAGATAATGGGTTGGAATGGAGCGCATCTAGATGTCATGAAAATTGGGTGCGACTGTATACTTTACACTATGTACTACTCGTACTACATAGTGTAAAGTATAAAAATTAATTTTTTTTTTCTCTTTACAGGATAATTACAGCTGATGTGGTGCATTCCTATTTGTTGGATGTACCTACTCCTATAGTATATTAGATTTTTCCGGTTGGAATGAGTACGAGAACACATATTTTACATATAGGGCAGATTTCATGAAGAGCATTGAAGGTTTTAGAATTCAATTAAGAACTTAATATAACAATGGTTTGATGTTATAAATTCTATTCCCCATTAATTAGAAAAGTTAGAACTAAGAGGGTAATCTAAAGACCTTGGGGGCTGTTCTAAATGAAGAAATTCAAATTTGGTAGGTGCATCTTTTATATAATTGGAATTTTGGGCAACTAAGTTCAATCTCTAGGTAATCAAATTAAAAAAAATAAAAAATAAAATTGATATTGTAACGCCTTCTAGAGTTGATTGAATTGTTTTACATGCTATCTTATGCGTATGCAATGTGTGTGATGATTGCTTGTACCATATTAGTCTGAAATACTGGAGTTTTTCTCCCATCTATTTGGGGTTGGGTTTCTCTTGAAAATTTGGTGGTTGCAATTTTGATGAATGCCTGTTTAATTGGTTCATAGATAAGGATGCATAAAAAAACAGCTTTCTTTATGCTTAACATTGTCAATTTATTGGAATCACAAAAGTCAGCCAAACATGTGGCCAATGAAGTGCACTCATGAGTCATTCATATTCGTAGTTCCATGAATTAGCTCTCTCCTAAGACCCTCTAAACCAAGAAGGTTCTATCAAGTTTTTAAGGGTTCGCTTTTTATACAGTTAGCGCAGGTAAGTCATATGCAATAAGTCCAATACGATATCATTTTGGGATGAAAATCATAGTATTTTTATAATTTTAATTTATTTGAGGGTCATAATAGTCTTTATATTTATAATTTTTTAAGATTTCAATACCAAAACGATGTCATTTTAAAAATAAATACAGATAACTTATCTGCAGTAACTGCGGAAACATTTTTTTTTGCCAGATTTAAAAGTTAACTTGTGTTTTTGTTCCTTAGAAGACAGGTAGGACTATCTGCCTTCATTATTAGGGCTTAAAAGTTTTACTTTTAACATTACTCGGCTTGGCTGAAATCAAATGGATAGGAGCCTCTCTTCTTTACTCGAATGCTTATTTTAATTTCCGAAAAACACTAAATTGAAACTTAATCTGATGAGGGAGTTTTATCAGCTAAATCTAAACATATGTCTAGGTTAACTCATTCCTTAATCTGTTTATGGTGCAGTCCATGAAAATTGGAAATCAATCCTCTGAAACGAGATCATGGAACATAATTTTAAACATTGATAGACAAATCAGTGATTATGTAAAGGATAGATAATGAGAAGAAAATGACCATTGATTTATATATGGATGGTTAACATGACTTCACATATCATACGAGAGCATCTCTTAACCCATAGAACATTTATTAGTCTCCTTGTAAAAATAAAAAGATAAAAATGGGAATGAAAGAAAAGAGTAAGGATAAAAAGAGAAAGTAAAAATTGAATTTGTGAGAGGGACCACCAACTCTTTGTTGGTCCCGGTTCTTTAAATTTTTTTCGCTTAACCCCACACTATCATTTGATTCAGGTGCCTCATGATTAGGGAAATTAATTCCCTGGCCCCCCCTCTCTCCTCCTTCTTCCTCTCTCGCTTCTCTCCTCCCCTCTCTCTCTCTCTCTCTGTAGAGGTGCATTGGTCTCGGAGCACTACATATTTGCTCCATGATCAGTCTTCCTCTCTCTCTCTCCTCTCTTCTCTCTGTGGAGGTGCATTGGTCCCAGAGCACTATATATTTGCTTCATGATCAGACGTGGAAAAATTAATTCCCTAGTCCTTTTCTCTCTCTTTCTTCTTCTTCTCTCTCCCATCTCCTCCTTTTTCTCTTTGGGCAGCCCACATGAGCCGGGTCCATTGTATATTTGCTCTAGATGTGGACCAATGGAATATATTGCTCCAAATGTTGAGCAATGATTAGACGTTTACAAAAATTCATACTATGGTAATACCTAGTCATAGAATAAATCTTTGGTACTATTGCTCTACCTAGACTCAGTGCATCCTATCAATGAGAGCATTACACATCAGAGGAGAGAGAAAAAATTTGGCAGAAAAAAAGTAAATTTTGACTGATATGTCATATTTTTATTGATGAGATGCACTGAATCTTTGGTGCAACAGTAATACCAAAGATTTATTCCTAGTCATATTTGATGGTCTGACACCTACAAGGCTGTACATTGGTCAATACATTTATTTTTTCAGCCCCAGCCAATAAATCTTGTAGCATGCACTGGCTTGTATAGATTGGAGGTGCACACCTCGTGTACGATCTTGCTCAACCTCTCAATTCTCATGCCATTCTTTCATGCAATTGCAAATCGGTGTCAATCCGGATATAGTTGGAAGTTGCAACAGAAGTTAAGACTGCTCAAATGAGAAGCAACCACCAATACCAAAGAAAGACAATTTATTACAAGACCTAAATATAATATGAGATTATGACAAATACAATATGCAATTTTTGTATTCAGATTAATCTGCATTCATCTTCATATCGTATTTGCGTTGGAAAATCTCGAGTTCTTGTCAACTGCAAACACAACATTAACCCACCTTTTTGTGAGCAATCATGGTTATGACCAACGGACTATTCATATCATGTAATTGTTTGATTATTACTGTGAATTGATGAACATAACATGCATGACATGGGGAGCGGATTCTCTCATGTGAAAAATGATCATGTGATCATGTTATTTGATCACAATCACTCATTGATGATAAGATAAGAGAGAGAAAAATGTATAATTTTTAGATAAGTGATTGTGATCAAATAACATGACCACATGACCATTTTTTCACATGAGAGAATCCACTCCCAAGGACATGTGTATTGCTTCAACCCACACATAACCAACCGACACAACTTGGCAACCCTAGCAAAAATACTTTTGTGAGCATTTTTTTTTAATTAAAAAAAAACACTTTTAAGACTTTTTCACTAATTTTTCCTTTTATCATATATATATATATATATATATATATATATATATATATATCCATTTGTCCGGTCACCACATTATAACTATATACTCTAAAAAATACATAATTATAATATTAAAATTATACTTTTTTTTACTTTACACGCCAACAGACAAATTTATGTAGAGAGAAAAAAAAATACAACTTTAAACATTATAACTATGTATTCTCCGGAATACATGTTATAATACGATAACTAAACAAAATCTTATATCCGGTGATTGAACACCTAATTTTCCGATATATATATATATATATATATATATATATATATATATATATGTAATAAACTAATTTAAACATCCAACTAATCAACAAACTCTAGCTACAACTACTATAATGAGACATTCTTGCTGTGTATGTCTGTCCCCTCCCCCCCCCCCCCCCCTCTAACCCAATTTCTGTCTTACTAGTGACCGTGACAGATTAAATGATGCAAAGAAAGGTGATGTGCTGTGCAAATATAAAACTACTAATAATTGTAAGCATACTATGTAATTAGTAACAGTCTTTATCAGCATTTAATATCTGGAGTGCTGATTCATCTGTAATATTTTTTTCTGTAGAACAAGCTATTATCAGAGTGTTCAACAAAAGAAAGTTTATAATAAAATTATCATTAGCCAATTTCAATTCTGAAAGAGAAACCAAATTAATGGTTAAAAGCATCAATGATCTATGCGCAGAATGATCTTACTAAGGGGAAGTTTAAACATGATTCCCTAAGTATTCACTGTTGGAATTAATGAGATTAATATACAATGATCCATTGGTTATGAATAAGAAGTGGGTTAATAGAGAAAAAGAGAAAAGGGAAGATGAAGAGTTATGTGGGTTGTTTAAGAAAGTCCCACATTGGACAATTGGTAGAAAGTGAGAGAGTATATAAACTCCCACCACCATCTCCTTAATTGGCCCTTGGGTCACTACATATTTTATGTAGGGGGAGGAGATAGGTGGGCCTTGGTTCACCACCACACGCGCGCCGCCGCCTCGGTTCGGTTCGGTTGTGTAATAAAAATAATTTTTTATTAAATTATTTTTATTTTTTGTCCAAACGTTGCTTCCCTCCAAAATTCGAACCCACTCGCCGGTTTTTGAACCGAACCGGTTCTTCCTATTCGCGAACCGGTTAAAGGATGTGTCTGCTCGCCGAACCGGTCACCGGTTGTACCTGTTCGTCGGAACGGTCACCGGTCATACCCGTTCGCCACCGTCAGACACGGCGGTTCGCCGCCGGCGACTGTTCATCGTGACCGGTCAGTGTCTATAAATAGACACTGACACATTCGAAAATTCAATCCGGTTTTCTGCACACGAAATCTCTGCCGGAATTTTTGTTCTTCCGGTATTGCATGCTGTTCTTCATCCTCCGGTGTAAATTCTTCTGGCATACTGTTGTGTTCGTTTGGGCTGTTGATTGGTAGTGCCACCATTCTTCAGACGGAATCTGTTCTATCCTGGGAGACAAGTGTCCATCAACCTTGGGCATCAGTGAGGGGGCAAATTGTCTTAAGGAGACACGTTCTGTGGGCTCGGATTCAATCCTCTTCTGCATACATTCTTCTGTCTAATTCTGTATTCAGATTACAAGTAAGTCTGTTCTTATTTTATTTTTATTGCACAGTGATAACTCTGATCATCTACCCCTTCTGTCAAATACATGGGTTCAAGACAATAGTGATTTGATATCACCCTCTGTCTTCTATAACAAACTTAAGACAATTTCGGAGTTTTGAACCTGTGATCAGTATATTTTATTTTTCGTTATACTGTATCTGTTTTAATTACTGTGTGACGAATTAATCTGTGTGATTAATTTCGGATTCTGTTTGTGTAACAGAAATGGCTAGTGTAAGTACAAACAATGCCAATGTTAATGCCTCTGTTCCAATGCATGCTGATAAGCCTGAAAAACTGAATGGAACAAATTTCAAACGCTGGCAACAGAAGATGTTGTTCTATTTGACAACACTGAGTCTGGATCGTTTCCTCAAGGAAGATGCTCCCACACTGAATGAGGGAGAACAATCTGACAAGGAAAAGGTTGCAGCCATTGATGCTTTTAAGCATTCTGACTTCCTTTGCAGGAACTATATTCTCAATGCTCTAGACAACTCATTGTATAATGTGTACTGTACCCTGAAGACCAGTAAGGAACTTTGGGAAAGTCTGGACAAGAAGTATAAAACTGAGGATGCTGCCTTGAAGAAATTCATAGTTGGCAGATTCTTAGACTTCAAGATGCAAGACTCCAAATCTGTTGTGAGTCAAGTTGAGGAACTTCAAGTGATTGTGCATGAAATTCATGCAGAAGGAATGTCTCTCAGTGAGTCCTTCCAAGTTGCTGCCTTCATAGAAAAATTACCAAACTCTTGGAGGGACTTCAAGAATTATCTGAAGCATAAGCGCAAGGAATTGTCACTTGAAGATCTGGTTACCAGATTGAGAATAGAAGAAGACAATAAGATGTCTGACAAGAGGAATGGCAACAACCCTATGATCTCCAAGGCTAATGTAGTTGAAGAGGGATCTAAGTCAAAGAAGAGGAAATATTCTGAAGATGGAAATGCTAAGCAAGGAAAGGGCAATAAGTTCAAAGGCAACTGTTTCAATTGTGGGAATCCTGGCCACCGTGCAAGGGATTGTAAGAAGGAACAAAAGAAAGATCAGAGGAAGCCACAAAAGTTCAATAAGAAGAAGAAGAGCACTCAAGCCAATATGATTGATATTGCTGATCAGGTTGAAGAATTGAATCTGGCAGCAGTGGTGATGGAATGCAATCTTATTGGAGACACCAAGGAATGGTGGGTGGACACTGGGGCCACAAGACATGTCTGCTCAAACAAGAGGATGTTCTCCTCCTATACTCCTACTGATAATGGTGAGAAACTCTATATGGGTAACTCATCTACTTCAAAAGTTGAAGGTGTGGGAAAAGTGGCTTTGAAGATGACATCTGGCAAGATAGTGACACTGAATGATGTGCTCCATGTGCCTGATATTCGCAAAAACTTAATCTCTGGATCTCTGTTAAGCAAGAATGGCTTTAAACTTGTATTTGTTTCCGATAAGTTTGTACTTACTAAGAATGATGTGTATGTAGGAAAGGGCTACCTTAGTGAGGGCCTTTTCAAACTGAATGTGATGACTGTAAACAATTCTGATATTATTAATAATACTTCTACTTCTGTTTACTTGCTTGAGTCTTCTAATTTATGGCATAATAGATTAGGACATGTTAATTTAAGGTCAATTAAGACTTTAATGCATTTAGATTTATTACCTAAATTTGAATGTTTAAATGATAAGTGCCAAGTATGTGTTGAATCAAAATTTTCAAAATTACCTTTTAAATCAGTTGAAAGATCAACCGAATTATTAGATTTAATACATACTGATATATGTGATATGAAATCTACACCATCTAGGGGTAATAAGAAATATTTTATTACATTTATTGATGATTGCAGTAGATATTGTTATGTATACTTACTTAATAGTAAAGATGAAGCAATTATTGCTTTTAAGCAATATAAAAGTGAAGTTGAGAATCAACTCAACAAGAAAATTAAAATGGTAAGGAGCGATCGTGGGGGAGAATTTGATGGCCCCTTCGAGGAATTCTGTATAGAGTCTGGTATTATACACCAGACTACAGCTCCTTATTCACCGCAATCAAATGAGATTGCAGAAAGGAAAAATCGGACATTAAAAGAGATGATGAATGCAATGTTGATTACGTCTGGTTTACCACAAAATTTGTGGGGGGAAGCCATGTTGACGGCCAACTATATAATTAATAGAATGCCCCACAAAAAGACAAAAAACATACCATATGACATATGGAAAGGTAAGAAGCCATCCCTAAAATACTTTAGAGTGTGGGGGTGCTTGGCTAAGGTTGCGGTTCCTAAACCTAAAAGGTTGAAGATCGGACCTAAAACCGTGGATTGTGTATTCATCGGTTATGCACTTAATAGTAGTGCTTATCGATTTCTAGTGTATAAATCAGATGTATCAGATATACATTGCTAATACGGTGATTGAGTCAAGGGAAGTTACTTTCTTTGAAGATATATTTCCGTATAAGAAAATAAATGAATCTAGTGGCAATAATGATAATAAGATATCAAGTGATAACAACGATGATCAGGTTGTTATACCTCGAGATGCTACAACTAATGCTGATCCTGTAGAGGATATAAAAGATGAACCTAGACGTAGCAAGAGGCAAAGGACAGCCACATCCTTTGGACCTGATTTTATGACGTATTTATTAGAAAATGAGCCTCGGACTTATAAGGAAGCTATAATGTCTCCAGAAGGACCATTCTGGGAAGAGGCT
>JAVKPL010006383.1:0-25842 GCA_032173675.1 Gastrolobium villosum
CAGAACATACAGTGAGAACAATTAATTCGTTCAGTAAAGGAAGAAAATACATGATATAAATAACAAAACAATAACTCATGTTAGCAATAGAGTTTCTGTATAAGTAGAAAAATATATTTGATTTTTACACAGAAGTACTATAAAAAAATTGAATAGAACAAGGTGCGGAGGTGGAGAGAGGGAGGGGGCTAGGGTGAACGATCGCCCCCTCCATGTTCATACAAGCCTTTAACTATGAAAACTATATCTAGTTTTTTGGTCACCCCCCACCAAAAAAAAAAAACTTTTAGAAGCCTTTAGTTGTAGACATTATTTCTATTTTTTTTGTACATACAAAGAATAATATATGTTGTGATTTCGCTCCCTGATACAAAATTGCCCGGCTCTGCCATTGCCAATGTGCAAAAGTTGACACCAAAAAGGAGAAATGGCAAGACTAATCGAATCTTAAATCTAACCACATGTCAAACAAGCATTAAAATACAGCTTCCCAATAAATTTTGCCATCAGAATGTTTCTTATTAAGCACAGTTGGCATGCTGAAGTGATATCTTTGGAATCAAAATCAAAATGCTCATGGCATAGCCAGTTTGTTCTCATGTTTGACATGTAAAATCAAACATAGAATCATGTCTGAGGAGCCAATGCAATTTTGGCAACCATGAATGGTAAAAAAGAAACATACTATAAATGAGTCTAAACTATAAAACATGTACAACAACTAATCCAAAATAAATAAAAAATAAAAAAAAAAAAAAAAGAGTTACCCTGTGAACTTTGAGAAGCTCGAGGATACCGAGAACAATGTCGTTGACGTAACAGAAGCCAGAAGCTTCAGACTTCTTAGCATGGTGCAAACCACCAGCCCAATTGATGGCGATGTCGGCGTCTCCGCGGTTAAGCTTGACGGCGGCGCCGATGGAGCCGCCAGCGGAGGCCTGGCAGAAATTGAAGAGGCCGTCAAAGATGGGACAGTCCTCGCCGACGTTGAAGCGCTTGAGCTGGCGGGAGTAGGTGGCCTCGGTGAGGGTCTCAGGGGAGACGGAGGAGAGGAAGTCGACGTAGTCGTCGGAGTGGAATAGGCGAATGTCTTCAGGGGCGGCGGGGAAGGGGCGGTTGATCTCCATTCGACGGTGGAGGGAGTAGTGGACGATGAGGTTGTGTGCCATGCGTACACGGTGGGGTTTCATAGGGTGACCTTGACCATAGTAGTAATCGCCGATTGTGGGTTCGTAAAAGTAGGTGACCCTGCGTTTTTTTGCGTCAGGACCTGAAGGTAGCGAAGCACCACCCTCAATGCTAGCACTGCTTGTATCCTCCTCCATACCCATTACTCTCTAATATATCTTAGAATATAAGATCCAACACCCAAACCCTTCTCTCTCACTCTCTCTGTGGGAGGATCTATTTCCAGTGGGTAAAGGCTGTATTGTATTGCTCAAGTGTTGTGTGAACTCTGAAGTCTAGTTTTGGAACGGGGAGACCCAAACCACTAGCATTGTACTGTTCAAGGAGGGGCTTTCCTTTCTCCACCTTAGTACTAATCTAGGTTTCAATATACATAATATTTAATGTAACAGCATGATGATAGTATAGGATAAGAGTTAATAATATAAGATCTGATTGGATAAGATCTCATTAGATTTTAATACTATCTAAGATTTGGTATGATATTCTATAAGATAATATCCTCCAATATTTTAAATATTAATATATTTAAAAAAATATTTTAATGTATAAATATTGAAATGATATATTAGATATTAGGAATTGTACTTGTAAGCAATATTAATACATCAATCCCTTATTAGGCCTAATCCACCACTCCTAGGCCGGATTAATTTATATATCATTTTGATGTAAAAAGGGGTCCTGCTGTATAAGCTTATACTATACGATAGTCACACCAAACAACTGAAAATGTCATAACTATAGTATAAGCTTATACTATCCGGCCTTATACATCACACCAGACAGGCCCTAAGGTTCGCTTCTTCTGGAGTTATGAGTTATATGTAGTAAGCTCAATACGACGTTGTTTTGGGTGAAAATTATGATATTTTTGTAATTTTAATTTATTTTAGGGTTATAATAGTCTTTATATTTATAATTTTTTAAGAATTTAATACCAAAAAGACTTCATTTTGGGAATAAATATAGATAACTTATCCGAATTAACTGCAGAAATATTTTTCTCTTAATTTAATTTAATTTAATTTAATTACAATTCATTTGTTGGTGAAGGCTTAAAAAAGGCAATTTCTTTACTAAATAAAATAAGGCTTAAAAAAAATGAGATTTCTTCAAGGTGAGTAAATATTAGAGCAGCAATTTTTAAACCTCACGGATACTACACAAATACAACATAAGAAAATATTCATATTCACCCAGACTCATTTTTTAGTTTATGTTAGTAAAAATTAAGGGTAAAGTGTGTGTCATTTTAAATGATATAA
Organism: Gastrolobium villosum; assembly: GCA_032173675.1. Taxonomy (NCBI): domain Eukaryota; kingdom Viridiplantae; phylum Streptophyta; class Magnoliopsida; order Fabales; family Fabaceae; genus Gastrolobium; species Gastrolobium villosum. The sequence goes on from JAVKPL010006383.1 coordinate 2,457, forward strand.
AATTGTGTCATTTTAAGACAGAGAAAGAGATAAATAAAGGACGAGAGAGATTTGACAAAAAAAATAAAGGTGTGGGTCCCAACTTTTTGTAAGAGTTAAAAGATATAAGTTATGTCAATTTAAAAGGATAAACATTTTTTTAAAAATTAATATGAAAAAAATTGGTGTCACATTACCACCATCACATATTAATAGCTAAATACGAAATTAATATGCATTAATCTTCTTACAAGTTATTTATATTATCTGGTATTGTGTCAATTCACATAATTAGTCACACACTTTAAGTTTATAGGTTATTCTTTAGTGATAATATCGTGTCAACTTGTATAATAAATAAGGCACTTTAAAATTATGAGTTTGTTATATAGTATCAACCCACAAAATAAATAAATTATGTTTATATCAAAAGTTTTAATCTATTTTCAAATTTGTATCGTATTTATATTAAATACATATTGTATCATTCCAACGTAAATTTCATTGCCTTCATTGATGCTAGTTACATGCCTTGATTTTAAATAGATACCTTTCAAAAACATTTAGTTTAGAAAATACATTTTTTCCCAACATACATTCATTAACTTCATGAAAATATTATCATCTTTCATTAAATTTATAAAATTTAGCATTTATTACTCGTTTCTATATTTTTGTTAAGGTTAAATTAATCAATAAGTCTATATTACTTAGATTTTAGGGACTTTTTGCATTACATAGGAATTGAACACACACTACACACTACATACACCTAACACACACTCCCCACACCACTAGGTAATCCTAGTGGATCAGATTTTAGGGACTTTAATTACGTTTATGTTTTTTTCAAAAGAGAAAATCTCATTTTCAGCCCTTGTGGTTTAATAGTGTATCACCTAAAGTTTTAAATTTGTCATTCATACTCATTGTGGTTAAATAAGTTTATCAATTAATCGCATGTGATTTTAAACACTCACTTACACCCATTGTGGTAACAAAATTATATCACTTAGATCCTAATGGTTCTATAAATATAAATGTTTTTATTTTTTCTAACTTTTATTTTATATAATTATTATATTATCAAATAAAATTTTAATTAAATTAATTATTAATGATCAAATTTAAAAATATTTACAATTATTTATTTTGAAATTATTTTAATTAAAAATCATGTTAAATTCTTTAGTTATGTAAAAAAATATATTTATAATTAAGGATATTATTCAAGATAAATGAAAGACGTATTAGTTAAATAAATTATTTATTTTAATTTTTTTGAAATATTATAACAATATAAAATAAATATTTTAAATAAAAAAATATTTAACTTAAATTTAATTTTACGATAAAAATATAAGACTATAAGATTTAAATGTGTATAATCTTTAATTCAAATAAAATAAAATAAATTAGAGTAAAGTACATTTTGGGTTCTCGACACGTATCATGGGGCTCATTTAATCCCTTAGGAAAAAGAAATTATTCATAGTCCCTCTGAAATTCAAAATAGACCCATGTTAGTCATTTTGAGGGACTAACTTGGGTCTTCTTTGAATTTCAAAGCGACCACGATTTTGACTAGCCTTTGAACCTCTCATGTTAGCCTAATATATTAATTTTTTTATTTTATATTTTTTATACTACTTATAATAACTCCTTCTCTCCTTAATTCATTTCACCTCATTTTATTGGCTAAAAAAACTTTTTGAAAGATATACATGGAATTATAAATATTTAGGAATTACTAGTGTTGTTGATTGTATATTCTATTTGAATAATTTTTTGTTGTTTTATTTTTTTTTGACAAATTAAACCAGATTTTTATTTTTTGTGAATAAGTCAGGTCACTCCCTAACCAAAAAAAATCAGGTTACATACCAATAATTATATTCATAACAAGTAACCGGCTTGGTCAGACAAATCTAAACACAATATTAGTATTTTAATACCAAAATTTGGCATGACTCGACCCGCTAACACCCCTAATAAGGGGTATATGTGATACTTTGAAATCACAAGGGGTTAAATAATACATTTTTCTAATCACAATGGGTCTAAATGACAAATTCAAAATCACAGGGGTCAAGTGATAAACCATATTGAAAATAAAGTTATCTCTTTTTAAAATTTTATAATTGGATTATTTAAGTTTTAAAAAATTTAATTGCATCATGCCATTAGATTACATATTCTTGCAATGCTATCTCATCTTGTTTTGTATATTAAATAGGAAAAATTTTAGTTTCACTCTTTAATAAATTATCCCGCTTGAATCACTTAACACATTAACCCATGTAATTTTAAATTCATCACTTAAATAAATTATGAATAGATGATGTATTATTTATTTCCTTAAATACTAAAAATATTCTTTTTATAATGTTTTAAATTTTTTAATAAATAAGAATATTTAATTATAAATTTAATGTAAAAAAATACCCAATGACACGGTGCATGACGAAGGATGAGAATAGTTTTTGACAGAACCTTGGTGGAACTTGGAAGCATATATTTATTGAGAAAAAGTAAGTATTTATTTATTTAAAGTAAAAAAAAGTGAGATCCACTTAACATTAAGCCTAAAGAATGAATAGAATATAATAAAAAAAAAAAACAATGTTACTATTTAATATTTTTTTAAATTTTATAAATAGTATACTCAATATTTAATGTTACGAGCATATTAAAAATATTTTCCTTGTAACGGAATTGAAGGTTGCAACTTGCAGCCTTGCAGGAAGAAAAAAGGAAAACAATAAGAGGAGCGAAGAGGTTTTTGTGGATGCTGGCGCCAAAATTCCGAGTTGCTTTGCAGTATATGTACTTAGTTATTGGCATCACTTTTTCTCTATTCTCTTTATTATGCATCAGTAGCAGTGTGCATACGTCTAACTGAATCGAATTTTAAGTATAACCAAATTGGTTTAAATAGTTTGATTCGAAAACGATTCAGTTCAAAATCGATTTGGTTCGGGTTGATTTTATTCCGAAAAAAAAAAATTAAAGAAATAACATAATAAAAATCGGTTCAGTTCAGTTCGCAAACGGTTCGGTTCTGGAACTGGTTTTAAAAATTGGTTCGATTTATGAACTGGTTCTTTAAAAATCGGTTTGGTTCATAAATTGGTTATTTTAAGTGCAGTTCAGTTCAATTTACAATTCGATTCAGTTTTTTGATTATTTTGTATATCTGTGTCCCTATGTATGCCAATTATAGTATACTTTTGCTTCACCCTCTCTCGATTTAAACTTTTTTTTTTTTTTGACTCTCAGAGCTTTTCGATTTTAATTTTGGTTGTGATTTATGTTTACTACTTAATAGTGAAATAATTACTTAGGCCTTTGAATGCACCACAAATTAAACTTATAGTCGTGAACTTGAATTGGGATAAGGGAAGGAAACAAAAAAAAAAAAGGGCCGACCCAGTTCAAATACCCACTTCGTGAGTGTCTGGGGAAGGGAATACTCTAGGCAGTCTTACCCCTGCTTTTTGCAGAGAGACTGATTCGAACCCGCGACCTGACACACCACGGCAAGCAAGCTTACCGCTGAGCCAAACCGGCCCTTCAAGGGAAGGAAACAAATGAAACAAAAAATGGATACCCAGATAGAGATGGACTTGGCTTGTTTCATGTTGCATAAGCAATACAGTAAGTAGTGATTGAATGTTGGGAGATAACATTTTCAGTTGATTCCCATTTTTTCAATTGGGTCTTTCTTTCTTTTTCTTGGACGGAATAAGAAAAGTAAAGTGTTGAAAGAATGCTAGAACCATGTTTACATTAGAACATTGTTTGCTAAATTGCTGAATATGCTGTTTTGATTTATAAACGGTAGAAAACACTATTTTAGGGATGTGGATATACCATATAGGTAAACTATTTCTTCAATCACGGGATATAGGTGATCTCTAGTGATTCCCAAAATTACATTGTTTTAAATTAATAAAGGATAATTTTGTAATTTTATTTATTTTTTTATCATATGAATTTCACAGAAATATCATTTATTAATTCCCTTAAAATTATGAAAATACCCTTCTTTCATTCCAAACGATATAGTTTTGAGGGTTACTGGATATAATTTATCTCCACTAATTGAAAAAATACTTTACACATATCATATATGTAGATGTTCTCGTAATTTTAATGGGGGAAAATATTTTCTCGTGTTACATGAGAATTCAACTCTCATGTTAGTGACTCTTCGATTTGCTTGCAAAGGTTTTCTTTTCTTTTTCTTTTTTTAATAAATAAGGGGCCCACGACCAGTTGAGTCACAACATGAGAATTGAATTTTCATGTAACATGAGAAAATCAAATCCCTTTTAATGGTGAATATAAAGAATATTAACTAAAGATATGTAGGTCGAGTTTGATAAATTTAAGTTATGGATAATTTCATTTTTAACTAAGTTTTGTTGAATTTGGATCCTCTCGTGTTAAAAAAAATGACATAGTCTTGTAAGGAATCATAATACTACAAAGATGAATCAAAAGTAATAATGAAAGAGAGAGAAAAATTAAAATAAGCATTATAAAATTATAATTCACTTTTAATTATTGTGATCTTGTTATATGATCATGTCATATTTTTTTAAAATAAGAGGATCCATTTCCAGATTTTATTAGCATAGTTATATTGTTGGTTACTATTTATAAATTTTCTTTTTACTATCGTAAATAAATCATGATCATTTTCTAAAGTAAACTTTAAAGATGCTATCTTATCATGATATCAATGTCGGAACTCGGAAATGTTCTTGTAACGTAAATTTTATATAATAATTATAAAGTTTGTGATTTTTATTTTGGGTTTTATTTTTCTCATGTTACATGAGATAAGTTATCTTATGCAACACACAAAAAATGGGTGGAATCCACTTTTTATTTTCTCTTTCTTTTTTTTAGTGGGTCTCACCCACTTTTTGTGTGTTGCATGAGACAACTTGTCTCATCCAACATAAGAAAAATAAAACTTTTATTTATTTTTTTGAAAACTAAAGTTTGTGATTTAAGTACTTAAATTAATCTTTCACCAAGAAAAAAATAAGTACTTAAATTTATGGGTCCAAATTTTTTGCCTTGAAGGCAGACAACTTTGTCCGCCACTCACGGAAAAAAAAAAATGGGTCCCAAAAAAAAAAAAAGTGGATTCTATAAAAAATGAGTCAATCAAAAAATTATATTATATATTATTGATAGTACACAGTGTGCTGCAAATAAATAAAAAAATTTCCTTTAAGACAAAAATGTTTTTTCTCAAATTTATATATAAATTTGTAAATTTCGCAACATACATGCTTTTATGTCACATGAATGATGAATCCCAGAAGGGTTCAAGTAAAAAAAAAAAAGGTAACAAAATATTTATAAATTTGGGAGTCGTCACCGTGTCTTCTTCTATTAAAAAATATAATTGTGAAGATTACCAAATATATATATATATATATATAGGATCATTTGATACTGGTGTCAAATTTGAAATTTGACACCTCATCTGAGAACCGTTAGATCAAAAAAGATCAACGCCTCTGATTTGTAAGCATGTGACACCATTGTTTTTTTGATCAAACGACTCTCAGATGAGGTGTCAAATTTCAAATTTGACATTGGTGTCAAAGGATCCTACCTCATATATATATGCATATATGGGGCAGGATCATCTTACACCGGTGTAAGACTAATAAGTCTTACACAAAATCTTAACCATTGATTTTCTGCATCTAACGGTTAAGATGTATTAGGTCTCACTCATTAATTTATTTTTAATTCCCAATAAATCTCAACCGTTAGATGCACGGAAATCAACGGTTAAGATTTGGTGTAAGATTTATTATTCTTACACCGGTATAAGTTGATCCTATATATATATATATATATATATATATATATATATATATATATAATTGTGATATTGTGCACATTAAAAAATAGGGGAAGCTTATATTTATAAATTTTTTATTTACAAACTACACTATGTCTGACCGTTAAGACACTCTCGAATAAAGTGTTACCGGTGAGACATAGTGTAGTTTGTAAATTTGTAAAAAAAAATTGTCAATATAATTATACTCTAAAAAATATTCCGTATTTTAGAACTCATGTTTGGGGATTGATTACTAACATAGTAGCGGGAAATGCATCAACACCCCACACAATATTTTTTATGAATAATGACCTATTAATGTAGTATTATCTCTAAAATCATGGCAAAAAAATTAAAATAATACTTTTTAATTAAATAATTATGCATTTATTGCAGTTTTAGGAATAATTACGGATTTATTGCACAATGAGACGCCGAAAAGGGGTGTCACATTTGTGTCCTATATATTCCCCTACCCCTCTATTCAATTTACACATCTTCTCTCACTCTTCATATCTCTCTTCTCTACCAAAATTCATTTATCTTTAATTTAGTATTTGAATTTTATTTCTTATTATATTTAAGAATGAGTTCACATCCTGATTTTATTTGTGTTGTGTTATATTACGATGGTAGGAAGGTAGAAGGTCGACGAGGTGTCATATTTGAAGGTGAAAAAAGACTGACACGTATCCAACGCAACGCAACCATTGGTGAATTGCATCAGAGAATTCGGCAGAAGTTAAGTCTTCAAGGCAACCAATGTATCACTCAGATCACGACAAGGTTATGGCAATGTGATAAATACATTAGTTTGCAAGTGGTTGACGAAGAAGACGTGGAGATGACAACGGAAGAATTTTTCAACCAGTCAAGGACAGATTTTCTGGAGTTATATGTCGACATCGCCGCAACGGAGAATGTTCCATTACCGGTGAGGTCAGTTGATTTAAATTCTCCCTGTCTTCCATCTTCGCCTGCCGCTCATGCGTCTCCAGTTGGTAACTTTTCTGAGGGAGATGAAAATGATCCGACTTGGGAAATGCACGACGAAGACGACGACGATGGTGATGAAAATATCGCAATGGAAGAACGTCTTCTGGCGGAGGATGCTAGTGCTTCAGAAGAAGATGAAGGTGGTGAGATGGGTGCCTCTCAAATCCCAATATTCCATGAACCATTGGTCGCGCAAATGCCGTAGTTGCATGACGCTGCGTCTGCCCCATTAGGTAATCATCATGAAGGTAATTGATATAATTTGTATATACCTGAATAGATACATGATTTAATACCTGATTTAGGAAGTTTGTATTTAAAAGTTATAATCCGCAATTGCAGGTGACGAAGCTATTATTCCTTTTTGGGAAGGAATTCCGCATTCTTCGTACATTGATTGTAGTTATCGGAGTGAACAAGAATCATGCACTGATGGTACGGTTTCAGGATCGGGTTCAATACAAGGTCTGTGGCAACTGGGTGACAAGTTATATGTGAACTAAGAATTTGCAACAAAAAAAGATGTGCAAATGGCACTTAAGCACAACCTGATTAGGGAGCATCAAGAAGCAATCGTAATTGAAAGCACGCCAGCAAAGTTATCCATGAAATGTTGTGCGTATGATAAAGGTTGCCCGTGGCGCGTTAGGGCGATCAAACCAGTGTTTGGTGAAAATTTGAAGATTACGAGATGAGGTGGAGATCACAATTGTTTGAATGAGCACATTTCCCAGGGGCATAGACAACTAGATGCGGACGTTATTGTGGATCTCGTTCTAGGTACGTATTTATTTTCTATGAGATGTCAACGTTTACATACTGCTGTGTAATTAAATTCGTTCTATGTTATCGAGTCTGTGACCTATTCAATGTAGGGATGATAAGGGAAGAACCATTTGTCTCAATTTCTTTGGTTCAAGAAAGAATAACCTCTAAATATGGCTTTAAAGTTTCCTACAGAAAGGCATGGTATACGAAGCAGAAAGCGATGACAATTATGTATGATGATTGGGAGGAATCATATGTTTTTTTGGGTGGTGCGAATACATGCTTCGCTTTTCTCCAGGTTCATTTTATCATATCCAAACAAATGATATTTATGCGGAGCGGGGGTTAGTTACTGGAAAAAAGGTGTTTCATCGGATTTTTTGTACGTTTAGACAGTGTTGTGAGATGTTCAAATTTGTCAAACCGGTCATACAGATTGATGGAACGCATTTATATGAAGTAGAAAGAAAAATAGTTGGTGGCCACAGCCCAAGATGGTAATGATGAATGTTTACCGATCGCTTTTGCCATCGTTGAAGGTGAAACCTTGGAAGCATGAGACTATTTTCTTGTTAATATTCGTGCTCATGTTGCAGACATGTCAAACATACGATAGCATGGTATAAAATTTCTAAGTGACTATCCTAATGTTCTAAGTGTCTAATATACGATAAATCCTAACATGTTCGCAAGGTAGCACTATAATTTAAACGTATACATAGAGAGTATTACGAACTTACCTTAGTTGACAGAGCTTCGTTATGAAAATTTTCGCGTTCGGTCGGGAGCACAATCGGTTGGAGAAGGGTTAGAGAGAGGTTAAAAGGATGAGAAGTGAAATGGTAAAAGGGGGTATTTATAGGACACACATGTGACGCCCAAAACAGGCGTCACATTGTGCAATAAATGTGTAATTTTTCCCAAAATTGCGATAAATGCGTAATTATTTAACTAAAAAGCATTATTTTAATTTTTTTGCCCTAAAATCATAGATGATGTTAACTGTTAGGCATAGTACATGTATTTTTTAGCCAATACACTGACTTGGCTAGCAAACAAAAAAGTGCAGTAATTCTGGCCCTGACCACTCAAATGGTCTTGCCATAGTTTGCAACTAAATTAGTCCTTTATTAAAAATAATTATTTTACTTCTTTTTTGCGTCACTTTATCTTTTTAATAGCAACTGATGTCTAAATCTTAATGTCAAATTTTAGAATCTAACTCGGTTGCTATTAAATTAATAACTTTTTAGGGCGTGTTTGTTACGCGACTTATTTGTGAATGGCCGGGAAAACCAAGTAGGGGAAAAATGTTAGCAATGTTTGTAGCTCAAATTTCATAACTTTCTAGGCAAAATTTATTTACAGGAAAATGTTTGTGTGTGATAAATATCGGACAGTATGACAAATATGAAATCCATAAAATAGGTAGATTTTTTCACTACCCGAGGAGCCAAAAGTTAAGCCCAAAATTAAAGACAAAATTTCCTAACCAACCAATATTTCAAAAGGTAAAGGTGAGGTTATTTTGGTAAAATAACTTAACATTCCCACTAATATTTCATAACCAACCAAACATAAACTCAGTAAAATAACCTTTATTTTTTCGGGAAAATATACGTCTATTAAACAACTTTTTAGTAATATTCTAGTAAAATATATTTCCTGCTACATTCCGGTAATAATTATTTCCCAGATAAAAAAAATCTCCTCTACCAAACGCTCCCTCAAAGTGTTGCACTTTGTTTTGCATACTATCAAAAGTGGTTATTACAGAAAATGAGTTTCTAATCTAAGGAACAATTTCTTCTACGTTGAATAAAACAAAATCATATTTGAAGAATTAAATGCTAATCTTTTTTTTTAGGAGGTTAAGATTTAAATTACGTAAATGGAATATCAATATAATTTAAAAATTAATATCATTTAAAGATTTTTTTTGCGAAAGCAATTTTTAAAAATTATAGGTACATAATTTTATGGCTTGGGAGCTATCACTCCTGTTATCCATGTGTCTTTGCCTATTCACCAACATACAATTATATGATAATATAAAATAATTTTATATTAGAAATGAAACAAAATTAAAGTCATAAGTTATATGAGAAGAATTAAACTTTGATTTTTTCATACATGGTGTTTATACCACTCTAAGAAAAATGAATCAACATAAATACTTTCTACATGCCTTAAAGACCTGGATGCCCTAAATACTTCCTAGGAATTGAAATTAGATGTAACGAAAAAGGTTTATTTTTTATGTTAGCGTAAATATGCGTTGGATATTCTATTGGAATGTGGACTTCTTGGTTGCAAGCCCGCGACATTCCCTTTGGAACCAAAACATGAATTGGCTCTTGCATATGGCCCAAATTTTGTTAACCTTGCTCGGTATAGGCATTTAGTAGGTCGATTGGTTTATCTTACTATCACTGGATCCGAGCTTTGTTATGTTTTTCATACATACAGTGTCTCAATTTATGCATTAGCCAAAACAAGAGCATTTTGATGCCATTAAAAAGTTGCTCCAATATATATATATATATATATATATATATATATATATATATATATATATATATATATATATATATAAAGGAAAATACAGGCCAAATATTACTTCTTCATTCTAATTGTGACTTGCACATTTCAACTTATTGTGATTCAGATTGAGCTATTTGCCCTATCACTGGGCAATCTATTACAGGATCCTTTATTTCAATTGGCTCATCCCTCATTTCCTAGAAGACCAAGAAGCAAGTCACTGTATCTAGATCTTTTGCATAGGCTGAATATAGATCCATGGTCACCACTACTTCAGAACTTTTTTGGTTAAAATCTTTCTTAACTTCTCTCAGTGTTACTCATGATTAATCCAAGCAACTATTTTGTGATAATCAGACAGCTTTGCATATTGCTACGAATCTCATTTTAAATGAAAGAACAAAGCATATTTAACTAGACTGCCACTTTGTCCATCAAAAGCTTCTTGACCGCACAATCACTGCTGCTTATGTGTGTTCCAATTCTCAATTGGGAGACATTTTTAACAAGGCTCTTGGAAAATCTTCTTTTCATTCTATACTTTCCAAGTTAGGCATTTGTTGCCTACATGCTCCAACTTGAGGGGGAGTATTAGAGTTACCTCCATCCATGCCTTTAGTTACCATGTTGTCATGTTAGTTTCTCTGTCTCTATATATACATGTTGTTGAGTTAGTTTCGATTTTGTTATTATATTTTGAAATGTATTTGAAATAGACTTAGTATAAAAAATTGAATTTCTTCAAAATTTGTATTGGTTAAGATCTTTTATATTCATCTCGTCTATATATATAGACAAAAGCATATCAATAAAACTATCATTCAATTCTGCAAATTCTATTATGCTATCAGAGCATCGATCAACAAGGCTATTCTCTTATTAGTTTTCATCAATTTTTGGTGTGAAGCTTGAGCTCTATGGATAAAAACATGCATGATGGACTAGTTGTTACACACGCGGCACATATGAACGATCAACAAGGAGCTTCACCAGCATTCTCTACCTTGACTCTTGACATAGTTGAACAATTGTTGTCTTTGGTGGACAGTTTGAAGTTCTTAAATAAATTATCTGGTAAAACTCTTTCACCTACGCATTGGTTGATCGATAATGGTGCTTCTTATCATATTATCGATGTGTTAAACTCTCTAGGTAATATGGAGACCATTCCACCAAAACACAGTGGTTTATCCAATGGAGTATAAAGCTTTGCAACTGAAAAAGGGATAATTGTGCTTACTTCAAATTTTAGAACTACTAACGTGTTGTATGTTCCAGATTTAAGTTGCAACTTAATATCAGCTGTCAGAACATCATATTTACTGACTATTGTTGTATCTTACACAAACCCATCTCGAGAATGCAGATTGGTGTGGGTGATCGATACAATGGAGTGTATGTGTACCAATCAAGTGAGGTATCAACCGATGCAGTTTGAAGCAAAAAGTCTATGGATGTATGGCATCGTAGACTTGGGTCATGCATCACAACAAAGCATCTCACACTTCCTTTTATTTCTCCAGTTTGTAAGAAGAACAAGAATAATAAGGCTTGTGATGTATGTCATAAATACAAGCAAACTCGTACTCCTTTCTCTTTAAGTGATCATCAAAGTCTTGATTGCCACAATGATATTTGAGGACCCTATAAAAGATTCTCTTTAACTAGTGTAGGCTACTTTATTTCCCTTATGGATATTTTAGTCGCGATGTTTAGGTGTATTTGATGACCGTAAAGAGTGAAGTTATTGGTGTCATTAAACCTTTATTTAATTTAATTTGAACTCAATTTGGCAAAACCATTAAATTTTTTTGAACAGACAATGGGAATGAGTCCCGATACAGAAGCCTACTTCTCTATATAATGACCTTATTATTATTCATCACCGTTCTTGTATTTATATTGTTGAACCATAAGTCAAAAAGACTATGTTTATGAAGTTTTAATGATAACAAAGCACCAACAAGTATCAACATAGCTCAACATGAAAGCTCTCAATAAAAGACATGACAACAAGTTCTAAATGACACAAGAAGTCTATAACAAAGTGCAAACATGAAAGAAAGACTTAAATATGTGAAGTCAAAGCTCAAGTCAAAGATTTCAAGCTAAAAGGAGTATTAGAAGACTCAAACTATGAAGAAGAAGAGAAGACAACGAAGACTCAAGCACTTACTAGTTATATAGTACATTAAGCGTCTTAGAACTTATAAGGATTGAATTTATTGAGTTTTTAACTTGTAAGTGCAAAAATAAACCATAAATTCATTTAAGTGACATATATTCACTTTGATCATGCATGCAATGTTCACACACATCAAGAGTTGTTATGCAAGTGTGAAACATGACCATACATATGTTAGAAGTCACTTAAAATCATTTAGAAATCACTGAAAATTATTAGGATGCATTAATCTTCAAAAACCAGCATAAAAACTAATTTCTGCATAAAAGTAATCGAATACTTTTTGCAAAGTAATCGAATACCTGATGAACAATAATCGAATACTTTCTGAGTTTGAAAAAGTATTCAAATACTCCCCGAAAAATAATTGAATATTTTCTGTTATTAGTGACTTAAACTCCAAGAAATTCAAATTTTTTGATGCCCAACGGCTATAAACGACTAATAACTCATTGAGCACCTATAAATGCATATCATTAGGTTTCTAAATATAAGAATTAACACTGAAAAACTCAGAATCAAAGAAACTACTTATTGCATTTACATACACTATCAATAATCACTACCCATTCCGGGCTTGGTGGAACAATAAAGGGATTAACACCCAAGGTCCAAAGGCTTACCTCAATGAGCTTCAAAGCTTAACATTTGTTCACCACCAATGAGCAATCAACCAAGCTTTACAATAATACCAACAATTAATACCTACATCAAGGTACTAGACATCTATCAAGTCAATCCAATGAATACCAATATTGTCATCAACCAACCAAACATATTCACACCACAATGACATGAACTTACCGATTCAAGTGAGCTAATCAAGCTCCATGGCTTCCTCCAATGGTTGGTTCACAAGGTTTAATCCTATCACCACAAGGGACCCGATCAACCATCCAATTCACAATTTGCTCAAAATGCTAAAAAACTCACAAATCCCAAGCATGAATTTTCCAATATATTGAACAACAACAAATGACAATCGAAGTCAATTTCTACCATTTATTTACCATTCCTAACAATTTTTATAAAGGACTTAAGCTTCAATCAAGCTCTAAACTACCCCACCATGCACACATTTTCTCAAATGAAACCCTAACACACCCATCACCCTAAAAATCATGGAAAAACTTGTATCTAAACATGAACTCACCTAGAATCATGTAAGGAAGAGATTGCAAGCCTCCAAGCAAAGCAAATCACTCTCCAAGCTCCTCAATCACAAGTGGATCACCACTTTCGCCACCATTTTTCTCTCAATGCAAGGTTTTTTGGTAGATTATGGATTTAGTTTTGTGTTTGCCTATCAATTCTAAGCAAGATTTGTTCAAGAATCAAAGGATTTGGTTGAAAAATGGAGAAATTAGGATTTTTGGAGCTTTGATGGTTTCTATTCTCCTCTCAGACGTCCCACGAAGAAGAAGGATGAAATGAATAGGTTTTCAGGTGTTTTGTCACTTAACATAGATTAAGTGACTTTAACCGGGTATGAGCTCATCTATCTATTCAACTCCGTTCTCTTTTAAACTTTACCCAAAGGTCTGAAATATTTTTCTAGGAATATTTTCACTTTTACTTTTGTATTTTGGGTACTTTTGCCTACACCTATTTCTACCTCATAATTTTCACTCAGTGCACTTTTTACCTTAAAAGTGATCCCAATTCACTCAATTAGACATTTTACCTAATTTAACCCACTAATACAAGATTAATTGCCTAATTACATGTAATTAATTAAATTTCATGGTGAGGGATATTATAATATCAATGGAACAAAGATGCAAACTTTTGTAGGAATTACTTGCTAAATTTTCTAAATATCATCTATCTATGACTTGTAGTGAATATAAGACGACGAAAAAGAATATGAAATCACTTAAATGCTTAGTTCCAAAAATCTTATAAAAGAAAAGTTATTTGAATTCAAATTTAATATAAATTCAATTAATTGAACTTGAGAACATAAGGAAAAAGTTAAAAGATGATAAAATTGATATGTCTGATAATCTTTTTGTCGGTCTTGTATTGAGTAAGCTACCTGCTGAATGGAGTTCTTTGAAGATTGAAATGCACAGACTAAAAGAACACAATAGACTCGATGAATTAAAAAGGTTTATTTATATTTAAGGTCAAACTATTCTAGGAAGAATTTGTAATAAGTAGGACAATATAAGTCAGTTGTCAACTTAGCTTCACATTTCAAAAAACCTCAAAAGAAGTCTAAGTCACTGATAAATGAATTTTCTTCATAGTTAGAGGCTAAAAAGACTATCTTCAAAGGGAAGAAGTAGAGGAAGTTCCATAACTGTGGAAAGTGGGGTCACTGGGCAGTAAAGTGTAAGCTACCAAACAAGTTAAAGAATAACACATCACAAAATGTATCTAATATGTTAACTAATAAACTTGAGCCTTAAGCTTTCATTGGAATGATGAAGAATGAAAATGCCAGTGTCTATTCTGAGTGGTGGTTGGATAACAGACCTACTTGTCATGCTATAAATGACAAGAATTTACTCACTTAGGTTACAAAAGTGAAAGACATCGCAAAAAATTGCAATGGTAGTGAGGCATATGTGACTCATACTAGAATTGTAAATTTGGTGTTTTCTTTAATTAAATTACTAACTCTAAAACAAGTTAGAGTAGTACATTTACTTAAAAGGTATTTGATATCTTTGCTTGATAAAGCTAATATGTTTTTCTCAATTATGAATGATAGAGTGACTTTATCTATTAACTCATGTTATTTTGGCTAGGCATTCATGCTTAATGGTATAGATAAGTTGAGTTTAGATACTGAGAGCATAAACCATGTGAGTTCAACTTTGATTGATCCAAAGTTGTTATATAATAGACTTGGACATGTGAATTACAGGAATATGCATGTTAAAATTAGATTTTAGCTCACTCTCACCGAAGTTATTGGGCTTAAGTGAAAAGAGCATGCTAAACCCAACAATAACAACATGGTAACAAAATGCATGGATGGGGTAGCTCTAATAGATTTTTCCATACATGGTGTTTATGCTATTCTAAGAAAAATAAATCAACTTTATTTTCATCCCACCTTTAATTTCATGTACAAAATCAAAATTATTAAAATAAGAATTCGAAATTCAATGATAGATTCGAATCAACATTACATTTCTAATCCATTTTGTCTTTAATTACATAAAATCATTATTCTATATATAAAAGGGTTTTGCACTTATCATTTAACATGACACAAAAAAGTTTCCTACAAACACAATATTTTGTGGAGCCTGCATTTTTTGAAGCAAAAAAAAAACTAAAGCACGCAAAACGAATCTCTATAACATTACACAATCACTTTTTCTACAACATGACTCTTATAAAATCCATATAAAAAATTTTGCTTGACTCTCAAAATTAAATAGCCGATTATAAAAAAGATGAAATGGCGCAGTGCATCTGGGTTTTTGTGTGACCGCAAAATCCCCCTTAAGTTAAAAGAAAAATTCAATAAAACGGCAGTAAGACCGACAATGCTATATGGAGCGGAATGCTGGCCAGTACATAGGCAACATGAGCATAAGATGAGAGTAGCAGAGATGAGGATGTTAAGGTGGATGTGTGGTTACACAAAGATGGATTAGATAAGAAATGAAGATATTCGACGAAAGGTCGGAGTAGTACCGGTTGCCGAGAAGATGAGAGAACATAGATTGAGGTGGTTTGGGCACGTGATGAGAAGGCCCCTGGATGCTCCTGTAAGAACAGAAGTTTGTTGTAACAGCCCGTGTTAACCCGGATTGTTAACACACTATCGTATTAAGCCACGCTTAATTAAAATGCGGAATAACTTTTTCTTTAATTCAATTATGACGTCATTAACTTAACCAACTTGATTACTTAATCATTTTCATAAAAATACTGCCTGTATGTAAATTGCAAGACAACTAACTGAATACCTCGTACATAAATATAAGGTGAGTATCTAAAGCCACAGGTCTATACAAGTAGCCTGGGTCAAAATCCTGATACTTTAATTACAACATTAATTTAATAAGACGATAACAATCATGTGGCATGGACAAACCCCATGCTCACCAAATCAGGCAACAATGCCCACAAATAGTCTCAACATAATCAGCATAATAAAAGCGGAAAACATAACAGCAAATCCAGCAAGACAGCATATCAGAATATCAGCTCAACTCTGGCCTCCTGCCACCTGAGCCCTCAACATTACCTGATCCTGAAATAAGCGTCCCCAAACGTGGGGTGAGATCTCTAACAAGAAATCTCAGTAAGACAAGGGGTCCTTAAGGAGTCTCCACCCCAAGCTCACTTACATGTGTAATATAAGTTCCAAAAACAGTATTTACAATATAAGTTCCAAATCATGCGATGCAGCAATTAATCATGTCATGTGTGCTTTCAAATCTACTGGCCAGAGAAATGTAGGAATACGTCTATGCCTACATGAGTACATGGATACTACCTGCACCTCACCCACATGCTTCTCCATCTTGTATGTACTACATACTCAGGATTGCCGTCTAGGTGGACACCACATGCATATCATAAATGCTCATTACATATAAACAGCTCAACAGCATTTCCAAAATAATCAAAGCATGTAACACAGCATGCATAAACCCATCCCCATGGGACATGGTGGAACATCAAAATGGCTAAACCGAGGACACGAAAGCTTACCTTGCAAGCTAGCTATCCAAGCCAAGAGTCCAACCACTCACAAGTCCACAACAGCAGTATCACAATCTGATATGGACCAATAATACATTAATAATCATGCATCACAAGCATACAACTTAAAGACTACGCCTTTCTTTTACGTTTTACGTCTCAAGGCTTCCAACAAAGCCATAAGCCCTTAATCATGTGATTCTGACTTAGTTTATTAATTACAGAAGTTCAACTTCCTTAATCCAGGGTCCACAAACCCCCAATAGCTTACTGTTCACACAGCACAGCTACCTGCGAAATCCCAGGATATCCGGATATCTCATTGGAAATATCAGGATATCCCGTATCAGGATATCTCATTGGAAATATCAGGATATCCCGTATCAGGATATCTCATTGGAAATATCAGGATATCCCATATCAGGATATCTCACTCGAAATATCAGGATATCCAATATCCGGATATCTCCCTCAGAATATCAGGATATCCCATATCCGGATATCTCACTCGAGATATCAGGATATCCCATATCCGGATATCTCACTCGAGATATCAGGATATCCAATATCCGGATATCTCACTCGAGATATCAGGATATCCAATATCCGGATATCTCACTCGAGATATCAGGATATCCAATATCCGGATATCTCACTCGAGATATCCGGATATTTCGCGACAGAATGCAGTTTCTGCATTTCGCGAAGATATCCCTCCAAGGTTCCATTTTTAACACTTCAACACGTTAAAGCATGCATCTTTGGTTCATTTTAGGTTCATATTTCTTATACCCTCTTGTTTACTCATTAAACATGGCCAAGACATCAACTTTAAGCATCATAGACTCATGATCATAGTGAGGTAACTTACCAAAGTTCAAAACAGAGGCAAGTTGTGCTCTTGGAGCTCTCCCAAGGTTCCTCACACTCAGCCTAAGTAGGAGCACGAAAATGGCACTTCAAGGTGGGTTCTTGCACCACAAGAAGGCACTTTGAAGCTCACAATGACTACCACAAAGTAGCCATTACTAAAGCTTCAAACTCATGCTCACTAACTACCTCTCAACTCAGAATGTTGGCCACAATGCAGCCCCAAGATTAACTCTCACCTTCACAAATGTCTAAACAAGCATGAAAGGTGATCACTTGGCAAAGGAAAGAAGAAGGAAGAAGAAGAGAAGAAGAAGAAGAAGAAGAGGAAGAAGAAGAAGAAGAAGAAAGGTGGCAGCAGCAGTCACGTAGGAAAAATGAGGCACCTAGGGTTTTGTGCCTTAGTGTGCCTATATATAGGCAAAGTCACTAATCGCGCAGTATTAGCCTTAATCGCAAAGTAAAAGATCTTGATCCCAAACTTCGGATTCTGGACCTACGCATTTTTCTAAGATTTGTCATATTTTTATTTTATTTTTCGGAGCACCTTTCCGGTACGCGCTTTTCCATAGCCTGTATCAGTTCTGGCATCAGATTACGTCGTTTTGACTTGAAACTTGTTTTACAAGTCCTACATAATATTCTAGTAATTATCATGCGTTCGTTATAATTTTCCGGGATACTTTTCCGGTACGCATTTATACCGAGTAGCAGAACCGGTATCTGCGCTTTTCTTCCGAAAAGCGACTTTCAGCATTTTTACTCACTCAATATAATTATCTAAGCCCATTAATAATTATTAGGGTCAATTATGGAATTATTTCCTAATTATCATAATTAATTCGCTAATTACCTTAATTAGCGGTGCGGGTTCTTACATTCACCCCACCTTTTTAAGGATTTTGTCCTCAAAATCAGAAACATACCTGTCTCGAAAGTCGGGATACTGTCGGAGAAGCTCATCCTCTCGCTCCCAGGTACACTCCTCAGGAGTTCTTCCTGACCATTGTACTTTGACCATCGGAATGATCTTGCTCCTCAACTGCTTCTCGCCACGATCGAGGATCTTGAGTGGTCCGACGGGAGTCTTTAGGTTCTCCCGAACCTCCACATCATCCGGCTGCACCACGTGCGAAGGATCTGCTATGTACTTCCGAAGCTGAGACACGTGAAACACGTCGTGGATGTTGGCTAGGTTCGGAGGTAAGGCGAGTCGATAGGCAACTGGTCCTACTCTACCAAGGATCTGGTAGGGCCCTATGAATCGCGGGCTCAACTTCCTCACGCCGAGTGCCCGTCCAACACCGGTGACAGGTGAAAGTTTCACAAACACGTGCTCACCCTCACTGAACTCCAGTGGTCGATGCTTGACATCGTAGTAGCTCTTCTGGCGATTCTGCGCCTGCTTCAACTTTTCCCTGATCATTTGGATCTGTAGGGTAGTATCTTGGACAAAGTCCAAGCCGAAAAGTTCCTTATCTCCAACCTCAGACCAGCAGGTAGGAGTCCGACACCTCCGACCATACAGCGCCTCGTAGGGTGCCATGCCCAGACTAGCATGAAAACTGTTGTTGTAAGAAAATTCAACCAACGGAAGGTACCTATCCCATGCAGAACCCTGCTCCAACGTGCAAGCTCTCAACATGTCCTCCAATGTCTGGATGGTCCGCTCAGTCTGTCCGTCAGTCTGAGGGTGATAGGCGGTACTCAATCTCAACTGCGTACCAAAAGCCTCCTGCAGCGCCTCCCAGAACCGAGATGTGAACTTCGGGTCCCTATCACTGATGATACTCTCGGGCACCCCGTGAAGCCTCACAATCTCGCGGACATATAGCTTGGCCAACTGCTCTGTAGTGAAGCTCACCTTCACTGGAAGAAAATGGGCAGACTTGGTCAATCTGTCCACAATGACCCAGATAGAGTCACAACCAGCCTGAGTTTTAGGCAATCCCACCACGAAGTCCATGGAAATACTCTCCCACTTCCACTGTGGAATCTCCAGAGGTTGAAGTTTACCAGACGGTTTCTGGTGCTCGATCTTCACCTTCTGACAAATCAGACACTTGGACACGTAGACCGCTATGTCCTTCTTCATGCCCGGCCACCAAAAATTCCTTTTTAAGTCCTGGTACATTTTTGTGGCACCAGGGTGGATAGTGAACCGGCCTTTATGAGCCTCTGCCATAACCTCCTCAGTCAGTGGCCCTCGAGGAATAACAATCCTCTTCTGGAACAGCAATAAACCATCATCATTCCAAGACACACCGTCCTGGTTCTTCACGTAATCAAGGCATTCTCTTTGCACTTGCGCCTCTTTGATCTTTTCCATCAGCTCATTGATCACTTCTGCTGTTTCCATTTCGAGCAGTGCGCCCCCAAACAAGGAGTTCACTCTCAAGTCTCTGAACTTCTCGATCATCTCGTAGTCGTTCATCATTAAGCTGGATAAGCTCACGGATTTCCGACTCAAAGCATCAGCTACCACATTGGCCTTGCCAGGATGGTACCTCAACTCGAAGTCGTAGTCCTTCAAGAACTCCATCCATCTTCGCTGTCTCATGTTCAACTCCTTCTGGTCAAACAGATACTTCAGGCTCTTGTGATCACTGAATACAGCAAACTTCATGCCAAACAGGTAATGCCTCCAAATCTTGAAAGCAAAAACGATGGCTGCCAACTCCAAATCGTGAGTCGGGTAGTTCTCCTCATGAGGTTTTAACTGTCTTGAAGCGTAAGCAACCGCTTTCCCTTTCTGCATCAGCACACAGCCAAGTCCTTTACCAGAGGCATCGCAGTATAATTCGAATTGCTCCGCAGGATCAGGAAGGACTAACACAGGAGCAGTAGTCAGTCTCTCCTTCAACTCCTGGAAACACTCCTCACACTCATGTGTCCACACGAATGGAGTCTCCTTTCGGGTAAGGCGAGTCATCGGTAGCACCATCTTGGAGAATCCCTCGATGAACCTCCGATAGTAGCCTGCCAAACCCAAGAAGCTTCTCACTTCTGTAACCGTCTTGGGCCTCTCCCAATCCATCACGGCCTCAATCTTGTTAGGATCAACTGCAACTCCATTAGCAGAAATCACATGACCCAGAAATTTCACCGCCTTGAGCCAGAACTCACATTTCGACGGCTTAGCATAAAGCTTTTTCTCTTTTAGCACTTGCAACACAATCTTCAAGTGCTCGGTATGCTCCTCCTCCGTCTTGGAGTAGATCAAGATGTCGTCAATGAAGACGATCACAAACTGATCCAGGTACGGCTGGAAAATTCTGTTCATGTAGTCCATAAACACTGCGGGTGCATTGGTGAGTCCAAACGGGATCACCAAGTACTCGTAGTGCCCGTACCTCGAGCGAAATGCTGTCTTTGGGACATCCTCCGGCTTTACCCGTATCTGATGATAACCGGACCGGAGATCAATCTTGGAATACACACAAGCACCCCTGAGCTGATCCAGCAAATCATCAATGCGTGGAAGAGGGTACTTGTTTTTGATTGTCACCTTGTTCAACTGTCTGTAGTCGGTGCACAACCGCATGGTCCCATCTTTCTTTTTCACAAATATGACCGGTGCTCCCCAGGGAGACACACTCGGCCGAATAAAATCTTTTGCTGAAAGCTCCTCGATATGCTTCTTCAGCTCCGCCAACTCTGGTGGCGACATCCGGTATGGAGCCAACGAGATAGGCCCCACACCAGGCAATAAGTCGATGGAGAACTCTATCTCCCTCTGTGGTGGAAACTCAGGAATCTCCTCAGGAAACACCTCGAGGAACTCCTTCACCACAGGAATGCCAGTGAGATCCTCCTGTGTCCCACTCACCAAACCTCCCAACATGACATAGCCAAATGCCCCTGCTCTCAAGGCCCTCCTTGCCTGCAGGACTGAAATAAACGGTGAGGAACTGGCTGTGGACCCACCCGGAGACATCACCACTTTCTTGGCACAACAGTCAATCATTGCACAGTTTCTGGACAACCAATCCATGCCCAGAATAATTTGAAGGTTGGCCATCGGTAATCCTATCAGATCTACCAAGAAGTCACGGCCATCCCACTGAAACGCTACATCGCGATGAACAGTGGAGGTCAAACATTTTTCTCCGGTGGCGGTGGTAACCCGCATCGGTGGAGAAAGCACATCACTGGGCAACTCAAGCCCCACAGCAATAGGGGTAGCAACAAAAGAGTGCGTTGCCCCGGAATCAAATAAAACATCAATAGCTGATCCACCAATGGTAACAGTACCTCTGACCAGGTTCGGAGCTCTGTCCGACTGCTGACGATCAAGTGTGTAGACTCGTCCGGTGGTAGGTGGCACGGCTGGTGCCCCAGTAGGAACCATCTGCAATGGCACAGCCTGCACTGCAGCAACTCTCGCCGTCGGGCAATCTCTCGAGTAGTGGCCCTCCTTGCCACACTGGAAGCAAATCAGCTGACCGGTAGAGCACGGCCCAAAATGTGACTTCCCGCATCCCGAACATCTGGGAGCAGGAGGTCTAGCGGTGTTCCCCGAAGCAGCAGTCTTCCTGAACTGATTTGGCGCTTGCTTAGCCGCCAACGGTGGTTTACCCTTGCCCTTGTTGGCAAATTTCTTGTTCTTCCAGGGAGTAGAACCACCAGCGCTCTGTGGCACCTCAACCTTGGCCCTCTTGGCCTGACTCGCCCGGCAGTAGTCCTCGATGTCGCGGCACTGCTGCACCAACGCTCCGAAGTCTCTCGAAGCAGAACCGGCGAGATGTCCAGCAATATCCTCATTAAGTCCCCTCCGGAACTTGGCCGCCAAGAATGTAGGAGTAGGCCTCGCCATGCGGAAATGAGAGAACTTGACCAGCTCATTAAACTTGGCCAGGTACTCGTCGACAGACAACGAGCCCTGCACCAACCGGTCAAACTCCCCCTGCTTCCTCTCCTGTGAGTCATAAGGGAAGTACTGACCCAAGAAGCTCTCCTCGAAGAATGGCCACGTCATCACATGACCCTGCATCTCGTAGACCTGAGAAAGGTTGGTCCACCACTCATGGGCCTCACCCTCCAGCATATAAGTGGCGAACAACAGCTTCTGCGGATCTGTGCACTGCATGATCCGGAAAATCTTGTCCAACGCCTGTAGCCATCTGGCAGCAGCAATGGGATCATACGATCCGTCGAAGGTAGGTGGCTTATGCTTGCGGAAAGCATTCAGCCGGCGATCGATCTCGTCACGATCCTCAGCAAGTACGGGGATAGTCTGCATAGCCCCCGTCAAATGGCTACCCTGACCCATCTGGCTCTGGGTGTCCTCCTGTTGACTAGGCGGAGGTGGAGGCGGTGGCGGCGGTGGAGGTGGTGGAGGACCCTGGCCCGCAGCAGGACCAGCCCTCAACTCCTCCAACATGACCCTCATCATCGTCATGTTGGCCATCCGGTTCTCCTCCAGAACCTCTGCTGTGGTTTGCCGGTTCGCATCTCTAATTGCGTCCAGCATTGCCCGATTCGCCAGCCTCGTG
>JAVKPL010006384.1:0-25747 GCA_032173675.1 Gastrolobium villosum
CTTCTTGTTGTAATAAGTGGCTGATTTTTCTTTGGTGAGTTTGTCATTTTGTGCGGCATGTTCTCGGAGTTCGTCAAGCAGATCCAACGCTTCGGAGAGGTTTTGATCGTTGGCGACTGCGGCTACATGGTCACGCCTCCATGAGGGTTCGCCGATTTCCACAGGGATCATTGCTTCTGCCCCATAAGTTAGTCTGAAAGGCGTTTCTTGGGTGGAAGATTGGTCCGTCATACGATAGCCCCACAATACATTGTCAAGATTGTCAATCCATGCCTCTTTGTGTGCTTCAAGTTTCTTTTTTATCCCCTTGGTCAGCATCTTATTGGCCGACTCCACTAGACCGTTGGATTGAGGGTGTTCCACTGCGGCAAAGTGGTGTCGGATTTGCAAACTTCTCATTAACTCACGGAACTTGCCGTCGGTGAACTGGGTGCCATTGTCTGTGATTACCTCGCCGGGGATACCGAAACGGTAAACTATGCTCCTCCAGAAGAACTTCCTGGCCTTCTGAGATGTGATGGTAGCCAAAGGTTCAGCCTCCACCCATTTAGTAAAATAATCTATTGCAACTAAGAGCCATTGGATTCGACCTGCCGCCATGGGGAAAGGTCCTAAGATGTCGATCCCCCATTTGTAGAAGGGCCACGGCGACGTGATTGATGTTAACTCTTCTGGTGGAGCTCTGTGTACGTCTGCGAACCTCTGGCATTTATCACATTTTTTCACGTGCTCCCGTGCATCTTTCTCCATTGTTGGCCAATAAAATCCTGCTCGTAAAGCCTTTTTTGCTAAGGAGTGGCCGCCCATGTGGTGGCCGTTGATCCCTTCATGAATTTCTTCCAAAATATAATGTACATCGTTTGGGACAATGCATTTGAGGAGTGGGATTGAAATCCCTCTTTTGTACAATCGCCCTTGAATGATGCAGAAGTAGGCGCTCCTCCGAACGACCTTCTTAGCTTCCTTTGGGTTAGGAGGTAGGATTCCGGCTGACAAGTAGTTGATGATGGGCGTGATCCAAGTTTCTTCAGCGACTTCGGCGGCGACGTCAGTAATGCTCATGATTATGCATGGGTCAGGCAAATTGTGCTGAATTACTGAACGATTGTTACCTGGGCTCTTAGTGCTTGCCAATTTGGCGAGTATATCGGCCCTGGCGTTATCTGCTCGCCTGATATGCTCCACGTCCACGCTTTCGAAGGATTGGAGTAGTTCTTTGACCTTTTTCAAGTATTTGCACATCAGTGGTCCTTTGGTCTGGTATTCCCCCGAGATCTGGAAGGTTACCAATTGGGAGTCGCTAAAGACCCTAAGATGTTGGGCACCCATCTCTTTTGCCTGAGTTAGGCCAGCTATCATCGCCTCGTACTCTGCCTGATTGTTGGTCGTATTGAACTCGAATGTTAACGAGTGTTCCGTGGATACACCGTCTGGATTTTCAATTATCATGCCTGCACCGGAGCCTTTGGCGTTGGAGGAACCATCTACGAATAGTTTCCATGTGGCTGGCCTGGGGGCGTCAGTTGCTTGGTCGCTTAGTGGGCTGAAGTGTGTCATTTCGGCGATGAAGTCTGCAAGGGCTTGGGCTTTGATGGCGGTACGCGGCTCATAAGTGATCTGGTATTCAGATAATTCTACCGCCCATGACATCATCCTTCCTGCGAGGTCGGGCTTGTGTAGGACTTGGCGGATTGGCTGGTTAGTTCTGACCGTGATTGGGTGGCATTGAAAATACGGTCTCAACCGTCTAGCAGCAAAAATGAGCGTGAAGGCGACCTTCTCGACTTGCTGATATCGAAGCTCAGCGCCTTGCAGTACTTTGCTGATGAAGTAGACCGGTTTCTGTCCCTCCGGTTTGGAATCTTTAATGAGAGCTGCGCTGACCGCCTCATTGCCGACGGCGAGGTACAGGTATAGGGTCTCACCGCTGTCTGGTTTGGCGAGGACTGGCGGGCAAGAGAGGGCTTTTTTGAATTCTTGGAACGCTTTTTCGCATTCCTCAGACCATTGAAAGGTGACTCCTTTTTTGAGTAAGCCGAAGAGGGGGAGAGACTTATGAGCCGAGTTCGCCAGAAATCGGGTGAGGGCCACAAGCCTTCCGGTTAGCTGTTGGACTTCCTTGATGGTTTGTGGGCTTCTCATGTCAATGACCGCCTTGCACTTGTCAGGATTGACTTCAATGCCTCTTTCAGTGAGCATGAAGCCTAAGAATTTGCCGGCGGGGACTCCGAAGGCGCACTTGCTGGGGTTGAGGCGCATGTTGTACTTTCTCAGCCTCTCAAACACGCCCTGGAGGTCGCTCAAGTGCTGCTTTGGGTCTCGTGACTTGGCGATCATGTCATCAATGTACACTTCGATGCTTTCTCCGATCAGGTCTTTGAACACCGTGTTCATCATGCGCTGGTAAGTTGCTCCAGCGTTCTTCAGGCCAAAGGGCATCATGGTATAGCAGTAGTTGGCGTTCTGAGTGATGAACGCCGTTTTATCTTGGTCTTCTTCAAGTAGAGGGATTTGATTGTACCCAGAGTAAGCGTCCATGAATGACAGCATTTTGAAACCTGACGCGTTATCTACGAGTTGATCGATGCTGGGGAAAGGATACGCGTCTTTGGGGCACACTTTGTTGAGGTCAGTGTAGTCAACACACATTCTCCACGCCCCATTAGGCTTCTTAACCAACACCGGATTGGATAGCCAAGTGGTGTACTTGATCTCTCGGATAAAACCGGCGTCATGCAGCCGTTTAACCTCCTCGTCGATGATCCTTTGTCTGTCAGGGCCGAACTTCCTCTTTTTCTGAGCGATGGGTTTGGCTTTGGGGTCCACGGATAACCGGTGGCAGCAGACTTCAGGGTCAATTCCTGGCATGTCTGATGGTTTCCAGGCAAACAGGTCTTTGTTCCTCTTGAGCAGTTTTATGAGCTCACCTTTTGTATCAGGGTCCATTGTCGCCCCGATGGTTGTCGTTTGGTCGGCATCGCCCAGTATGACGTGCTCTAAGGCTCCATCAGGGGTAGGCCTGGCATGTTCGACTCGGGGGTCATCTCTTGCATCGAACTCTACCAAGAAACACTGGTCAGCTTTAATCGTGTTCTTGGTTGGGCTGCTTTTGGGCGACGACGGGCTGGAGCTTTGCTGTTGTGTTGGTTGAGTTTTGAATGTAACTCTTGTAGCTGGCCTTAGGGATATATTGTAGCAGCTCCTGGCGACCAGCTGATCGCCTTTCACCGTTGCTACCTTGTTATTTTTGGCCACGAACTTCATTGCTAGATGTGGGTGAGAAACGCTTGCTTCGAAGGCAGCGAACATCCTTCTGCCAAGTATGGCGTTGTATGCTGAAGGGGTATCTAGCACCAGGAACTGGATGTCGGCGGACTTTGAAGTTGGTGGCGTTCCCAAAGATAAACGTAGGTTTATCATTCCTAGCGGTTTGGTGGTTGTTGCATTGAAACCTGAAAGTTCGCCTGAAACAGGGGTCAGATCGTTAGTTGTGAATCCTAACGCTGTAAAACATGGGAGAAACAAAATATCGGCAGAGCTGCCGTGGTCAACAAAGACCCTGTTAACGCCAAAATTGGCGATCGTTGCTTGAACGACCAGGGGGTCGTCATGTCCTGGGAGGATATCACCAAGATCTTCGTTGTCCCAAACGATCTTGGGTTTGGCGGGGCCTGAATTGGCTTTGGCTTTGTTAATGACCTTTCCTGCTACCGCCAAACACTGCTTCAGATGCTTTTTCCTGGCGTTGGATGTTTCTCCCCTCCACTCAGACCGCCGGATATCATGTTTATCACTCCATGTTTGATGACGGCCGAGTCTTCTTCATCATCCTCGTCTCTTCTGCCCCTACGGCGTGGACTGGGAGGTGGGTTGTGGCCTCTTGGGGATTCTGCTCTTCTGGGGCGGTCATGGCGGGACCGGTATCGTGGTTGGCTGGTTCTTTCTGGAGATCTGCTGCGCTCGTGACGTCGCCTTACCGGTCCGTCACCACGAGCGCCTTCAGTGGTCCGTCGTTGCGCTCCACCTTTGATAAGTTCATCAATCTCTTCCTTCAAGTGTCTGCAATCTTCAGTGCTGTGGCCGTTGCTGCGGTGGAACTTGCAGTACACGGCGGCCTCTCTGTCTTGCTCCGGGCGTTGCGGAGGATTTTTCTGGCCTTCTTTGTAATCCGTCTGGTTAACACTATGAGGGCGGCGTCCTGTCTGGCCACGCCCTGAAGGGCGTCCGGCGCCTCGGGAAGAACTCTGTGTCTTTTTCTCTTCATCGCCCTCAGTTCTGCCTTTGGTCTGCTTTTGGACCTGACTGTGCGATGAGTCATTGATCCTACTACCTTTGTACTCTTCAATTCGCATGAACTCCTGGGCTTTCTTTTTTACTCCTTCCAAATCAGTTATTTCGTGACGGGCTAGTTCGTAAGCGAACGCGCCCTGTCTTAAACCTGAAAGGAGTATATGTACTTGCACCTTAGGGTCAAGACCCTGCACTTGCAAAGCTTCTTTGTCGAAGCGGTCTAAGAACGCCCTAAGGGACTCGCCTGACTGTTGCCGGATCTTTTTAAGAGAATGAACGAACTTGGGCACGGGACGACTAGTGGCGAAGTGGGTTTGGAATTTGTAGGCCAGGTCGTCCCAAGAAGAAATGCTGCCGGTTGGTAGGGTAGTATACCAAGTCAAAGCTCTTCCGCCAAGTAGTGTTGGGAAAGTTCGGCACATGAGGAGGTCGGTTTCTCCGTGGAGAGTCATTGCCGCTTCGAACTTTTGAATCCATTCGAAGGGGTCAGAATCTCCAATGTAGGTGATTATGTTGGATGGGCCTTTGAATCCGAGAGGTATAGGGTTTAAGCGTAAGATATCAGTCAATGGTTTATTTCGCCCTGAGGTAGTAGCAGGCGTTAACCGTGGGTCTGGGTTATGCACTTGTTGACCAAGGGGTTGGCGTGGTGCGGCTGGGGCTTCAACGGAATAAGAGAGGGCGGGGCCTTGTTGGCCGACACATTGTGGTTGACCAGGGTTTATGAACGACCCCTGGGGTTGTGGAGCAACTTGTGGTTGCGTGGGGTGGTATTGGGGTTGTGGGATCACGGTGTTGTAAGGCGGTATTGCGTAAGCGTGGAACGGGTAAGGTGCGGGGAAAGGCGTGAGTGGGTTTTGGCCATGGGGCCTGTTGGGATATAAGGCAGCGCCTGGGGCGTGGTAATCATTGTAAAAGGGTAAGGGCTGGCTTTGAGTAGGTCGGGGTTGATACACTGGGAAGATTGGTGGTGGACCAGCAACGGGTAATGGCATACCGAAGTGGACGCCAGGCGGTGGGGGTTGTGTAGGAATCAAATTTTCACCTTACGCTTCGCGTATCATAACCTGGTGGTTAACTCGTGTTTCTCTTCCATCGGTCACAAGTAGCGGAGGGTTAACCGATCGTAGAACTGGGGCGAGGGGCACATCGCCGGCTTGTTCGGCTGGGGCGGAGTGCATAGATGGCTGGGAGTTGGAACGGGCCGATTGTACATGGCCTTCAGGGGTCCCAGCTCTTGTTTGCTCTGCTCTTCTAGTAATGGCCATATTTGGTTGACGGGAAATGGGGTGTAATTTTTCAGCTGGTGAAAGAATGGGAATAGAAGTTTATAGTTCCCACAGACGGCGCCAATGTACCGTTGGAATCTATAAGCCCACTATGTTCCCTTAAAGGGTGTATGATCACTGTATGGGCGATACCTATGGCTTTGGTAAAGACCAGGCCAAGAGATATTATCCCAAGTATAAGCAGATAATCAATACAAGTACAAAGCTGTAAGAGAATTCAAGTAATAGGCTAAATAACGATACATAACATGCTTTCAGTTGTGCCCCATGGGGGCTATTTATAGGGATCATGGTGTGGATTAGTAAGGGAGGGAGGTCAACTCTCCTTGGGATACACTCCTATGATAGCAGTGTTGGGCGGTTTAGGCGCTGACGTTGTGGCAGCACTGCACCCCTGCTACTGGCGATGCCAGTGTTGGGCAAAGGGAGAGTTTCCCTTTGTGATACCTGTGGCGACTGCCTTTGGTGGTTAACGTCCCAAGGTAAGACGTTTTGGTGTATCTCTCGGGTGTGCTGCACCCTCGGTGGATGCGAAGGTCCACGTCAGCCCTTAGGGCTAACGTGGAACTGGAACGGGGTTTGGGCCAGAGAAGTTGGGCCGCTGGGGCGGTTGGCTTGTTAAGGCAGTTGGGCCACTGGGGCGGTTGGCCTGTTAAGGCAGTTGGGCCATCCAGAACATATATTACACCAGCCTATTAGCCACACAGTGTTTTTTCCTTCAAATTAACAATCAGCCTGATGTCTAAGTACAGAACTGATCAGCACCCCCTAGGGCAGGGGAGGAGGGTAAATCAAACATACACCCCAACACAAAATTGACATTGGCAATAAACTGCGCTTACAAAAATATAATCCCCAATTATAACAACACCACCATCCTTATTATGACATTTCTATTGTAAAAAGGGAAATTACTGCTAGCATAGCAGCATGCCTGTAATCTGCAATGTGGCAATAACCCTAGTCTATCTTCAGAAAATTATAACTCACATCATTCTCAAGGTCTGTGGAATAATTTTCAAAGCGAGCAAGTAGTGTCCAGGAGACTTTTTTAAAATTTGCAGCTGTAGAAGAAATGTTGACAAAAACTTGGTTATAACATCATACGTGGATAACTATAGTGGGTAAATAAAAAATTAGCTCCATTTTCACACCAAGTTTATGGAAAAACAACAATTAATGCGGAAATCATTTTCATTTGAAGCTTACCACAACCCTTTCAGCAACTGCTTAAGTGTCCCTACAACATCGTTACTATCTTTATAGTACTTGCGCGCCTTGGCTATTGCACTTCTTTGTATTTAAATAACAATCTTATGAAAAACAAAGGCAATCAATATGCTAATCTTAACTATCAGCGCACGAATAATCAATTAATATATAATCCATTATATAAAAAAACAAAATGAAAAGGATATCTCCATCTCTTGGATCAAGGATCAGATCTACAGTAAGTTTCCATTCCCCTCGGAGTAATGGACCTCCAATAAGGTGAGTCGGCACAGAACCACTTCCGAAACGCTGAGCACATTACATGCAAATAAGTTGCTTATAAACCAAACTGAAAAAAAGTAAGTCCTAAAATAGACAGAGTCAAAAACACCATGTTACACTACTTTATGAAATGCTTATACACTAACCAAAACCAGGAAGTGACAAAATATAAAACATGAGTTTGCAAGCCATAGACAGTCAACACAACCTCAGTATGAAATAGCTCCCAGAGTCAAGTCATAGGTAGCCTAAATACCATGATCACTGGCCAGGATCCTCATAACATATATCATCAGTGGATCATCATAAAAATAAGATCATTCAACTGGGGGGTCACGGGGTCACTACGCTGACCCGATTTTATATATTAAAAAAATATAAATATATATATCCTATATAAAAATATTAAAAACAAATCACTAATCATCAAAGATTCAAAATATACTTAATATAATTCACCAATTACAATCACAAGTTAATATTACACAACCTAATTAAAGTATTAAGATACCAAAGTACAAAACTCATATTCTAATGGGGTTACTACGCTAACCCGGTTCTACTCTTTTGAGAAGGTCCCTAACAAAGGAAGATTTAAAGGAAGTAAGAATGAGTTTTTGTTTTCCATCGACGACCTTAAGAATTTCATTTGATGGTAAAATTCTTACCTTTTTTTGAAGATTCACGACAGCGAGGTGAAGATTGAAGACGCCTTGGTAGCTGGGAGAGAAGAGAATGATTATATTTAGGTTTGCTAGCATTTTTATTTTATTTTTTAATAAAACGGTGTTGTTTCTTGAGACTTAAACAAAAAAAATGCAGTGACCCCCTTTGACCCGGGAGTCACTGAAACCCGGCCGGGTTTTGGGGGTCGGAGGGGTCGATATGCATATAGAGTCCAATTTGTGCCCTAAACCCTTAGAGGGGAGGGGTCAGAGTTGACCCGAGGGGCGGGGTTTTAAAACACTGCTTTTTTCCTTCTTTTTCTTCATCGATTTTTTTTCTTCTTCTGCTTTCCCTTCTTTCTCTGGTTCTTCATCTTTATTTCCCTTTTCTTCTTTTTTAATTTTTTCTTTCTACGTTTCCTTCTTCTGATCATGCCTCTTTCTTCTTCTTTTTTCTTTCCCAGTTGCTGCATTTTCTTTCTTTATCTTTGATTTTTTTAGAACTCTGTCTTCTCTAATGCCTCATCTTTAATTTTTGCCATTTTCATCAACATTTTCCTAAGCTCAAAATCTCTGATTCCTCCCATGGTTTTCATTTACCAGAAGCACCTCCAAATCGAAGATGCTTTGATACCAAATTGATGGAATCTAGTTTTATTAATCTGAAATTGATGAAAACAGAAATGGAGACAAGTTCCTTACAAAGATTAAATGTAGAAAAATACACCAAACAACCCCAACTCACCCCCAAAGCCAACAAATTTTCGCTTCAAGAGATCCCCGAATTCTCCACTATTCACTTAATACATGCCTACCTCACTCCACACACTCCCACTCCTTTTATCCTATTCTCTAAGAACCTTCTAGAAGAATTTCCTAACTAACTTTCTCACTTTAAGGCCCATCAAACAACAACCAATACCTATCCCACTAGGTGGGGTTGGCTACATGGATCAATTGACGACATTGAATTCTATCAAAAACCGAAGATAATCTTGTGTTCTTTTTATCATTTTATTTTAGGCTACGTTTGTTTTGGTGGAAGAGGTGAAATGAAAAGGTATGGAGCGGAATACCATAATTTACCATCGTTTGGATTTCATAAAATTGGAAGGAATGAAACGGAACATGATGAAGTCTGTTACATCTCAGTGGATCCAATATTTTCAATTTTATTCGCTCCAATGTTGGGGTTATGGGATAATTCCACTCTACTAAAGTTATAACTCTTACAATTCCATCCATTTCCCAAACAATGGAATCAAACCTACGCCGTTCAACATCAATATCAACAATATCTTTATCCGAAATTAGTTGGGATCAGCTGTCGATGAACCCAAATGAAAAATAAGAAAACATTGAGGGAAAAGAAGTGTAACACCCACTCTTGTATGCATCCAAAAGGGTTGTTTGCTAAATTGCATTAGAGTCGCAGCGGTAAAGAACTCAAATAAAAAAAACATTATCAAATAACGTTTCGAGCAAATTAAGGCTTATCACTTTAAAACTTTCAGATTGGATTCTTATTTAAATAACTTAGAGTGAAATGAAATCGATTATCAAACAGAGGTAGTTTCAAGGATAAAACTGCTTGCTGAATTTTCTAAACTTTTCAGAAAACCTTGTTGTCTTATAAAATCTGTATAAAATCGAATTCAACAACTTAAAAAAATATTCAATGCTACGGAGAAACTAGACATCCGGGGCGTCGCGTACATATAAATTATACACGATTCGGAGGTGAATAGCCCCACGAAACCGAACTCGCAAGGTGCTCGCGAATTCAGTCTATTTTCTGGAAAACCTGCTGTCTTGCGAAAATCTTAATAATTAGTACAAATATCGTTTGAACATAAATTCTGCATAATATTAAAGTATATTTCTGGGGCTTCGTGTGCATATAGATTATGCCTCATTTGAAGGTCCGTAGCTCCAGAACGACAACGTTCAAGTTGCTCCCAAAAATCAGTTTTTAACATAAACACAGCCCTTCAATTAGCAGTTTAGAATATTATTTTCACCAACACCTTTTCAGAATTTTCCCAAATTACTAAAGAGTCATCAAAGTCTAAAATCCAACAATAATTCAACTCCTTAACTTAGTACAGTCATCCAAACAAGTAAATCAGTAACATCCAAGGTCCAACCAATAACACATACAACAACACGTATGGCAAATGTCCTTAAAATCAAGTCTTCATATGCTCTTCCGTCCTCCTGCCATTTTATAAAAATAGCAGCCCCAAAGGGGTGAGAAAAATATCCCAGTAGAGTGATGACAAAACCAGAATGCAAAAGCATTTGCTAGATATAGAAATAATTAACGTAAACAAGCTTAAATATACATATACATATGCTGCCAAGATAACTAGTCAAGATGCGTATATAACGCCAAGAGTATGTTCATAGCACTATGGTGCACGTACTATCAAGCACAGTGGAGTTCCCTTAGTGGCTCCTCAAGAGGGTTCCAACTGCGACCTATGCGGACTGAAGCCAACTGTCCCAAGACCCTGGTACCGTAGGGAATGCCTACATGATGCGTGCTCAAACGTATGCATAGTTTTCAAAAATAATTTTGATTGCAACATGGAATTTATGCATGAATGTTATGTCTTGTGTCACACACAACATACAAGATAAAACTTCATGAATGCACATGTATGTCTAGATAATATTCAAGATTTAACATTTAATATCTCAAGGCTGCAGCATATATAAAACAAGAAATTCAAGACTTCAAGACGAGCAGATTTCAAATATATACATAATACCAAAATACGGAGCTACGGTCAAGCTTCGTGCTCCAACTAGCAAGCAAGAAGGTAGTGTCACCACACACTTACCTCAAACGTCACAAGTATTTTACCGGGCAGCAGCGTATATCCAAAGTTTCAAGGGTCTTACGCACCTAATATACAAGTGCCACAAATCAAAATACATCCCAAACGATTCCTAAAAACTACCAACAAGTTTTCCAAGTTTAAATGGTTCAAGGACTCCATTCGGCCATCCAGGACCCTTCCCCAACAACATACTGACTTCGAATTAATTTTTACCAACATTTAACAATGACTAATTAAGCCCAAACAGAATCGGTTTCAATACTACAATTACTCAAAATTTAATTCATAAGATTCCTATTTATCTAGTCATACAATGCGCTAAAGAGGGACCTCTTAATCATGTTGTACCTTTAATTTAAATGGAGCTTAGGACACCTCTAGACTCACTAAAACAGAATTGATTTCATATAACCAAACATCAAGGATAATTTATTTCAAAACTCAACTATTCTCTCTAAGGTGCGCTACAAGTGGGGGTTCTAAACATGCTGCTCTTAACATTATGATTCATAAAAATTTAGAGATATACCAAGTCACCCCAAATAGCCCATAACTTAATTACACAATCGTTTCTAAGTTATTATCTTTACGTATTCAGGCTGTGACCCATAGAGACTCAATATGACAAAAATAAAATGGTTGAATAAAAATAAAAGACCACTTCTTATCAAGCTTCATGGTTTGAGTTAGAGAAAGAAAAAGAGAAGAGAAGATTTGGTGCCTACCTCTTGCAAGCTCACTAGGAAATCGGACAAAACAGGGAGCAACACCCCAATCCCTTAGCTCCACTAAAACAACAGCTCCACTCCTCAAGCTGATGACCGTTCAAAGAAAGCAACAAGAGTTTAAGTTGTTCTTCTCTCCCTATGGTGCGCTCAAGGGTGGTGATAAGGTGGGGATGTGGCTGTGTTTGGTTCTGTTTGACAAGATGATTCCTCCAATAAAACCCTCTTCATTCAGCGCTTAAATGAAGGAAAGTGGGGCTGAAGGTTGGTTTTATAAAATGCAAGTCAGATCAGTAATATGCTTAAGTTGTTCTCTCTTGGAGCACTCAAATAGAAGGAGTAATTGGATGCAGAATTTTCTGCCCAAGCATTTTACATGCAATCTGACTACAGGATCCTTATTGGCTGCATATCTTTAAAGTTGGCTGGGTTTGGAAGGTGCCATAAGCTATCATCTTCCTTTTGACACTCCCAAGCGCATGTGACAGGGAAAAGAGGGGCAAGGATGACTTACTTTGTGATATGTGCAGCAGGGATCAGAATTTTGAGAAGCCCTATGCGCACAAAAGGAGGAGGAATACGGTTGAGTCTTAGCATGAAGAGATGATTAACCAATGAGGGCTGACTTGGGGGATCACTAGGGTGAAATTAGGGTAAATTGCAAGGGAATTGGGCTGACTCAAGGATACCTCCTAAGGCCCTAAGACTACAGCCCAAACATAACTTAGAGATCAAAAATGTACAAGCCCATATGTTGCTTTGTGAGGATTCTAAGATAAGGCAAGATAAAAGAGAGATGGGCTGAATCTTATTTGTTCCCTAAGCCCATAAAAACTTGACCAACCCAAACACTTAAGTCCAAACTCTACAATTCTATGGTATATTATGACCAGCCCAATAGTTATAACTTTCCATGTCTTTTAAATTATTCCAATTCCTTCTACATGTTACTATTAGTTTATTCTTTTAAAATTTAACTAAAATTCCACATGCCCAAATTAATTTCTCACATAACATTATAATTCAATAATTCCCTAACTCAATATTAATTCCATACAAATACTATATAACTAGAAATCAAGGCAAGCAATGCACATACTCGAATTTAACATAATACCCATACGCCTCATAGCAATATATATTTTTCTTACTTACGTGGGATGTTACAACTGTTACTTGGAGGGTTCGTGAGAGAATCCCGTTTGTTGATAGGTTCCAAGAGAGGAATCATGTTACTTTGAGGATTCGTGAGAGAATCGCGTTTGTTGATAGGACCCATGAGAGGAATCCTGTTCGTTGGAGGATTCATGAGAGAATCCCGTTTGTTGATAGGATCCATGAGAGGAATACTGTTAGTTGGAGGATTCGTGAGAGAATCCCGTTTGTTGATAGGATCAATGAGAGGAATCTTGTTACTTGGAGGATTCGTTGGAAAATCCCATTTTTTGATAGGATCCATGAGAGGAATCGTGTTACTTGGAGAATTCGTGAGAGAATCCTCCAAGTAACAGGATTCCTTGATAGGATCCATGAGAGCAATCCTGTTACTTGGAGGATTCGTGAGAGAATCCAGTTTGTTGATAGGATCTATGAGAGGAATTCTGTTACTTGAAGGGTTCGTGAGAGAATCCCATTTGTTGATAGGATCTAAGAGAGGAATCCTGTTACTTTGAGGATTCGTGAGAGAATCTCGCTTGTTGATAGGATCCATGAGAGGAATCTTGTTCGTTGGAGGATTCGTGAGAGAATCCCGTTTGTTGATAGGATCCATGAGAGGAATCCTGTTAGTTGGAGGATTCGTGAGAAAATCCTGTTTGTTGATTGGATTCGAGAGAGGAATTCTGTTACTTGGAGGATTCGTGAGAGAATCCTGTTTGTTGATAGGATCCATGAGAGGAATCCTGTTAGTTGGAGGATTCGTGAGAGAATCTCGTTTGTTGATAAGATCCATGAGAGGAATCCTGTAACTTGGAGGTTTCGTGAGAGAATCTCGTTTGTTGATAGGATCCATGAGAGGAATCATGCTACTTGGAGGATTCATGAGAGAATCCCGTTTGTTGATAGGATCAATGAGAGGAATCATGTTACTTGGAGGATTCGTGAGAGAATCCCGTTTGTTGATAGGATCCATGAGAAAAATCCTGTTACTTGGAGGATTCGTTAGAGATTCCCGTTTGTTGATAGGATTCATGAGAGGAATCCGGTTAGTTGGAGGATTCGGGAGAGAATCCTTTTTGTTGATCGCATCTATGAGAGGAATCCTGTTACTTGGAGGATACGGGAGATAATCCCGTTTGTTGATAGGATCCTTTAGATGAATCCTGGTACTTGGAGGATTCGTGAGAGAATCCCTTTTGTTGATAGGATCCATTAGAGGAATCCTGTTACGTGGAGGATTTGTTGCAGAATCCCATTTTTTGATAGGAACCAAGAGAGAAATCTTGTAACTTGGAGATTCGTCGGACAATCCCGTTTGTTGATAGGATCCATGAGAGGAATCCTGTTAGTTGGAGGATACGTGAGAGAACTCTGTTTGTTGATAGGATACTAGAGAGGAATACTGTTACTTGGAGGATTCGTGCGAGAATACCGTTTGTTGATAGGATCCATGAGAGGAATCCTGTTAGTTGGAGGATTCGTGAGAGAATCCCGTTTGTTGATAAGATCCATGATAGGAATCCATTTACTTGGAGGTTTCGTGAGAGAATCTCGTTTGTTGATAGTATCCGTGAGAGGAATCCTGTTACTCAGAGGATTCGTGGGAGAATCCCGTTTGTTGATAGGATCAATGAGAGGAATCATGTTAATTGGAGGATTCGTGAGAGAATCCCGTTTGTTGATAGGATCCATGAGAAAATTCCTGTTACTTGGAAGATTCGTTAGAGATTCCCGTTTGTTGATAGGATTAATGAGAGGAATCCTGTTAGTTGGAGGATTCGGGAGAGAATCATTTTTGTTGATAGGATCCATGAGAGGAATCCTGTTACTTGGAGGATACGGGAGATAATCTCGTTTGTTGATAGGATCCATGAGAGG
The DNA here is from genome assembly GCA_032173675.1 of Gastrolobium villosum. Taxonomy (NCBI): domain Eukaryota; kingdom Viridiplantae; phylum Streptophyta; class Magnoliopsida; order Fabales; family Fabaceae; genus Gastrolobium; species Gastrolobium villosum. Next base: position 14,346 of record JAVKPL010006384.1, read on the forward strand.
AATCCTGGTATTTGGAGGATTCGTGAGAGAATCCCTTTTGTTGATAGGATCCATAAGAGGAATCCTGTTACTTGGAGGACATAGGATCCAAGAGAGAAATCCTTTAACATGGAGATTCCTGGGAGAATCCCGTTTGTTGATAGGATCCATGAGAGGAATCCTGTTAGTTGGAGGATTCGTGAGAGAATTCTGTTTGTTGATAGGATACTAGAGAGGAATACTGTTACTTGGAGGATTCGTGCGAGAATCCCGTTTGTTGATAGGATCCATGAGAGGAATCCTGTTAGTTGGAGGATTCGTGAGGGGATCTCGTTTGTTGATGGGATCCATGAGAAGAATCCTTTTACTTGGAGGTTTCGTGAGAAAATCCCGTTTGTTTATAGGATCCATGAGAGGAATCCTTTTACTTGGAGAATTAATGAGAGAATCCCGTTTGTTGATTGGATCAATGAGAGGAATCATGTTACTTGGAGGATTCGTGAGAGAATCCCGTTTGTTGATAGGATCCATGAGAAAAATCCTGTTACTTGGAGGATTCGTTAGAGATTCCCGTTTGTTGATAGGATTCATGTGAGGAATCCTGTTAGTTGGAGGATTCGGGAGAGAATCCTTTTTTTTATCGTATCCATGAGAGGAATCCTGTTACTTGGAGGATTCGTTGTAGAATCCCATTTTTTGATAGGATCCAAGAGAGAAATCCTATAACTTGGAGATTCTTGGGCCAATCCCGTTTGTTGATAGGATCCATGAGAGGAATCCTGTTAGTTGGAGGATTCGTGAGAGAATTCTGTTTGTTGATAGGATACTAGAGAGGAATACTGTTACTTGGAGGATTCGTCCGAGAATCCCGTTTGTTGATAGGATCCATGAGAGGAATCCTGTTAGTTGGAGGATTCGTGAGAAAATCCCGTTTGTTGATAAGATATCCATGAGAAGAATCCTTTTACTTGGAGGTTTCGTGAGCGAATCCCGTTTGTTGATAGGATCCATGAGAGGAATCCTTTTACTTGGAGGATTCATGAGAGAATCCCGTTTGTTGATAGGATCAATGAGAGGAATCATGTTACTTGGAGGATTCGTGAGAGGATCCCGTTTGTTGATAGGATCCAGGAGAGGAATCGTGTTACTTGGTGGATTCATTAGAGATTCCCGTTTGTTGATAGGATCCATGAGAGGAATCCTGTTAGTTGGAGGATTCGGGAGAGAATCCTTTTTTTATCGCATCCATGAGAGGAATCCTGTTACTTGGAGGATACGGGAGATAATCACGTTTGTTGATAGGATCCTTGAGAGGAGTCCTGGTACTTGGAGGATCGGGAGAGAATCCCTTTTGTTGACAGGATCCATGAGAGGAATCCTGTTACTTGGAGGATTCATTGTAGAATCCCGTTTTTTGATAGGATCCAAGAGAGAAATCCTGTAACTTAGAGATTCGTGGGACAATCCCGTTTGTTGATAGGATACATGAGAGGAATCCTGTTACTTGGAGGATTCGTTAGAGAATCCCATTTGTTGATAGAATCCGTGAGAGGAATCCTGTTACTTGGAAGATTCGTGAGAGAATCCCGTTTATTGATAGGATCCATGAGAAGAATCCTGTTACTTGGAGAATTCGTGAGAGAATCTCGTTTGTTGATAGGATCCATGAGAGGAATCCTGTTAATTGGAGGATTCAAGAGAGAATCCTTTTTGTTGATAGGATCCATGAGAGGAATCCTGTTACTAGGACTATACGGGAGATAATCTCGTTTGTTGATAGGATCCATAAGAGGAATCCTGATACTTGAAGGATTCGTGAGGGAATCCCTTTTGTTGATAGGATCCATGAGAGGAATACTGTTACTTGGAGGATTCGTGGTAGAATCCCATTTGTTGATAGGATCCAAGAGAGGAATCCTGTAAGTTGGAGAATCCCATTTGTTGATAGGATACATGAGAGGAATCCTGTTAATTGGAGGATTCGTGAGAGAATCGCGTTTGTTGATAGGATCCATGAGAGGAATCCTGTTACTTGGAGGATTCGTGAGAGAATCCCGTTTGTTGATAGGATCCATGAGAGGAATCCTGTTACTTGGAGGATTCATGAGAGAATTCTCTTTGTTGAGAGGATACTAGAGAGGAATACTGTTACTTGGAGGATTCGTGAGAGAATCCCATTTGTTGATAGGATCGATGAGAGGAATCCTTTTCGTTGGTGGATTCGTGAGAGAATTCCGTTTGTTGATAGGATCCATGAGAGGAATCCTGTTAGTTGGAGGATTCGTGAGAGAATCCTGTTTGTTGATAGGATCCATGAGAGGAATCCTGTTACTTGGAGGATTCGTGAGAGAATCTCGTTTGTTGATAGGATCCATGAGAGGAATCTTGTTACTTTGAAGATTCGTGAGAGAACCCCATTTGTTGATAGGATCCATGAGATGAATCGTGTTACTTGGAGGATTTGTGAGAGAATCCTCGGGTGTCGTCAAAGACAAGGAGTTGACTATGATGAAACTTTCTCAGCAGTTGCCATGATCAAATCTATTAGGATCATGCTTGTAATAGTAGCATACCACGACTATGAAATTTGGCAAATGGATGTTAAGACCACCTTCTTAAATGGGTTCTTGAAGGAGGAAGTGTACATGACACAACCTGAAGGCTTTGAAATCAAAGATCAGGAGCATATGGTATGCAAACTACAAAGGTCAATATATGGGCTAAAGCAAGCATCAAGGAGTTGGAATATACGTTTTGATGAATTCGTTAAGAGTAACGGTTTTATCAAGAACGAGGATGAACCTTGTGTTTACAGGAAGGTTAGTGGGAGTAATGTCGTCTTCCTAGTGCTTTATGTAGATGACATATTGCTAATAGGAAATGACATCCCCACATTAAAAATAACGAAAGAGTGGCTTTCAGAAAACTTCACCATGAAGGATTTGGGAGAGGAAGCCTTTATACTTGGTATAAAGATCTATAGAGATAGATCCAAGAGGCTGCTGGGTTTATCTCAATCCACGTACGTTGACATGATGCTAAAGAGGTTTAGCATGGAAGGGTCGAAAAGGGGTTTTCTTCCTGTCAGTCATGGGGTACACCTATCAAGGGCTATGTGTCCTAAGTCACAGCCTGAGAAGGATCGCATGAGTGGAATTCCATACGTTTCAGCTATTGGATCCATCATGTATGCCATGTTATGTACGAGACCAGATGTCTCATATGCTTTAAGCATTACGAGCAGATACTAGTCAGAGCCTGGAGAGGGTCACTGGACAGCAGTCAAAACCATCATTAAATACTTAAGAAGAACTAAGGATGCGTTTCTGGTCTATGGTGGGGTTAATGAGCTAACAGTGAAAGGGTTCACTGAAGCCAGCTTTCAAAGTGACAAAGATGACTGTAAGTCACAATCAGTGTTCGTATTCACCTTAAATGGTGGGGGTAGTATATTGGAAGAGTTCCAAGCAGGATACTAAAGCAGATTTAATGACAGAAGCTGAATACATAACAGCTTCAGAAGCGGATTAGGAGGCCGTGTGGATCAAGAAGTTCATAACTGAACTTAGGGTGGTTCCAAGCGTGGATGAGCCCATACTGTTGCTTTGCGACAACACTGGAGCCATTACGCAGTCAATGGAACTTAGGTCTCATCAAAGATCTAAACACGTGCTCCGCAGATATCACTTGATTAGAGTAATCAATGATAGGGTGGATGTAAAAATGGATTATATTTCCACAGTTAAAAACCTGGCCGATTCTCTGACAAAGGCTGTTTCTCAGAGAAAACATGATAGTGATTATGTGGCTTTAGGTATACGACTTAGGTCTGATTGGCTCTAGGCCAAGTGGGAGCTTGTTAGTATATGGGTGTCCTATAGACAATCTTTTGATTAAATAAAGGACACTAGATGTAGAACTTTGTTTGTCGCAAATAAATGAAAGCACTATTTATTCAGTTTCATATTGTGTCTCGATATTATTGTTAATATTATATGAACGAATTGGATAAACCCCTTGGAATAGAACAGGTATCTCTTGAGTATCTGTGATGATATCACGATCATGAGGATTCAAGGATATCGCATGTCTATTCCTAATTATATGTTCCTAGTCTAGAGACACTGGGTTTGGGGATCAGTGATCTCGGGTAAGACTAGTACGACTTATCTACTTGTATATGGATACAAGGTAAAGACCTCATGAGCTGCAGATATGGAGATATCTTAGCTAAAGTCGTGGTGGACCTATGAGAGTATAGCTCGCACTGAAAAGACCCAAAAAGAGACTCTATGAGGAAATCTCACAGATAGTGTCATTAGAGTAATCTCTTTATGTTTGGATATGTTTTTCCTTAGACCAGAAGTTATTACCTAGACTGTGTTCTTAGAGGCATGTTTTGATTGTATGCCTCGTCTGCCTGAAACATGGAGACTCATAGGTATACTGTTGGGCGTGTCCTTAAAGGGCACAGGGCTAGGGTAATAAGCTGAAGGAATTAGTCAAATCTCTGTGAGAGATTAGGTTATCTGTAAACCGGAGAAATCGGGATGACATTTACAGGGACTCGGGAATCTATGCATAGTAAAAGAGATCATGAGATGATCTGCCTTTAGAGTCAGTAAATTGAAGATTCCCTATTTCGAATAAAGCTTACCCTAAACCTCAGGGGTTGATACATTTCCTTACCCTAGGTTAATGGGAAGATAACCGAGACGAAGGGAAATACATACGGTAACCAAATATGTGCAATAGGATGATCAAGTCATTAATCTGACTAGTTCTGGGGCAACAAAGCATTGCTAGTGCTCTGTGTTATCATTAATTGGGTTGTGGGATTGTTGGGCCCAAGCCCAGTTATGTCAGAAGCTAAGTTGGACCTAATGGGTCACACACTAACACCTTGTAGTCATGATGGACTAGCTTTAAAGGTATTGGGCCTAATAATGGTTGTTAGCCCAAGAAGCTGTTTGGAAGCCCACCTAAATGGGTGGATGGTGCATGGAGCTTAGTAATGGGCTTGGATAGTCCAATCCATTACTAATTAATTTAATTAGTTAAATTAATAAATCAAACATTTGAATTTTGAAATTTGAATTTTGAAATTTGAATTTTGAAATTTGAATTTGGAATTTGAATTTGGAAATTCGAATTTTGAATTTGAAATTTGAAATTTGAAATTTGAAATTTGAAATTTGAAATTTGAATTTTGAATTTGATTTTGAATTTTGAATGTTTGAACATTTGAATTCAAGTGTTTGACTTCGAATTTCAATTGGCTTTGAAAAGTTGTTTTATAACAAAAGGATAAGATAAGATCTTATTGGAATAAATTCCTTGGATCAAGAAGAATCTTTGGAGCATAATCTTGGGCTGTTTGGGGCGCATAATTAAGTGATAAGAATGTCATCTTGTCACTTAAAACAAAGCTCCAATCAGATTTGGTGGTTAAGAGAATCAGTGGGTGAGTTGATTCAAATTTTGAATGCAACTACTCGATATATTTGGACCCCTTCTAGGGCTGAATTATGCGCATGAAAAGTATACTATATGATAGTTTTTGAATTTAAGTTTAAATTGTTTTGAACTTAGTTTCATGAGGATAAGATTGGAGGTTGTTGGCAAGATTTGTTTTGCAACAACTCCACCTTATCCTCCCCTGATTCATGCGCAACTTTCAAGTTATTTGAAAGGATTGTTTTCATTTTGAATGATTATTCTTCTCTCTTCCCTCCAAGGTGTGCGCACAACATAGTGAGTTCCTCTCCTTAGGGTTTTGAGAAAACCTAGCCTACACTCCTTCATCTCATGCACCATTCTGTAGGGTAATTCACTACACCTTTCCAAACAGAATACCTAGCCTCCACCTTCACCACTTGTGCGCATAGCAAGCCTCACTGTGGTGTTCATCTGGTGGCTTTCAAGATGGAGTTCTTGCATCATTGACGAACGGTGGTGTGGATCACCATTAGAGGGTTTGAAACCTTCAAGCCTGACATCTGATCTCCCTGACTAATCAGGCCAAAAACAAGGTAACATCATGCTGTCTTAAAGCATGAACCTATGTGTGCATGTATGTTTCCGTAGTAAAAATTTTGTTTTTACACCTTACATGCATCGGCCTTCAAAGGCCAGTTTACTTTCAGATTCGAGAGAGAATCCCGTTTGTTGATAGAATCCATGAGAGAAGTCCTGTTACTTGGAAGATTCGTGAGAGAATCTCGTTTGTTGATAGGATCTATAAGAGGAATCCTATTACTTGGAGGATTCTTGAGAGAATCTCGTTTGTTGATAGGATCCTTGAGAGGAATCCTGTTACTTGGAGGATTCGTGAGAGAATCCCGTTTGTTGACAGGATCCATGAGAGGAATCCTGTTACTTGGAGGATTCGTGAGAGAATCCCGTTGGTTGATAGGATCCATGAGAGGAATCCTGTTACTTGGAGGATTCGTGAGAGAATCCAGTTTGTTGATAGGATCCATGAGAGGAATCCTGTTACTTGGAGCATACGTGAGGGAATCCTGTTTGTTGATAGCATCCATGAGAGGAATCCTGTTACTTGGAGGATTCGTGAGGGAATCCTGTTTGTTGATAGGATCCATGAGAGGAATCCTGTTACTTGGAGGATTCGTGAGAGAATCCCGTTTGTTGATAGGATCCATGAGAGGAATCCTGTTAGTTGGAGGATTCGTGAGAGAATCCTGTTTGTTGATAGGATCCCCGAGAGGAATCCTGTTACTTGGAGGATTCGTGAGAGAATCCTGTTTGTTGATGGGATACATGAGAGGAATCCTGTTACTTGGAGGATTCGTGAGAGAATCCTGTTATTTGGAGGATTTGTGAGAGAATCATGTTTGTTGATAGGATCCATGAGAGGAATTATGTTACTTGGAGGGTTCGTGAGAGAATCCCGTTTGTTGATGGATCCATCAGAGGAATCCTGTTACTTGGAGGATACGTGAGAGAATCTCGTTTGTTGATAGGGTTCATGAGAGGAATCCTGTTACTTGGAGGATTCGTAAGAGATTCACGTTTATTGATAGTATCCATGAGTGGAATCTTGTTACTTGGAAGATTCGTGAGAGAATCCTGTTTGTTGATAGGATCCATGAGTGGAATCCTGTTACTTGGAGGATTCGTGAGAGAATCCCGTTTGTTGATAGGATCCATGGGAAAATCCCGTTTGTTGATAGAATCCATGAGAGGAATCCTGTTGCTTGGATGATTCGTGAGAGAATCCAGTTTGTTGATAGGATCCATGAGAGGAATCCTATTAGTTGGAGGATTCGTGAGAGAATCCGGTTTGTTGATTGGATCCATGAGCGGAATCGTATTACTTAGAGGATTCGTGAGAGAATCCCGTTTGTTGATAAGATCCATGAGAGGAATCCTGTTACTAGGAGGAGTCGTGGTAGAATCTCATTTGTTGATAGGATCCATGAGAGTAATCCTGTTAGTTAGAGGATTCGTGAGAGAATCCGGTTTGTTGATAGGATACATAAGAGGAATCCCGTTACTTGGAGGATTCGTGCGAAAATCCTGTTTGTTAATAGGATCCATGAAAGGAATCCTGTTACTTGGAGGATTCGTGAGAGAATCCCATTTGTTGATAGGATCCATGAGATGAATCCTGTTAATCTGAGGATTCGTCGGAGAATCGCGTTTGTTGATATGATCCAAGAGAGGAATCCTGTTACTTGGAGGATTCGTGAGGAGAATCTCGTTTGTTGATAGGATCGATGAGAGGAATCCTGTTACTTGGAGGATTCGTGAGAGAATCTCATTTGTTGATAGGATCCATGAGAGGAATCATGTTACTTGGAGCATTCGTGAGGGAATCCAGTTTGTTGATAGGATCCATGAGAGGAACCCTGTTACTTGGAGCATTCGTGAGGGAATCCTGTTTATTGATAGGATCCATGAGAGGAACCCTGTTACTTGGAGGTTTCGTGAGGGAATCCTATTTGTTGATTCCATGAGAGGAATCCTGTTAATTGAAGGATTCGTGAGAGAATCCCGTTTGTTGATAGGATCAACGAGAGTAATCCTGTTTGTGATAGGATCCATGACAGGAATCCTGTTAGTTGGAGGATTCGTGAGAGAATCCAGTTTGTTGAAAGCATCCATGAGAGTAATCCTGTTACTTGGAGTGTTCGTGAGAGAATCTCGTTTGTTGATAGAAATCAAGAGAGGAATCCTGTTACTTGGAGGATTCGTTAGAGAATCTCGTTTGTTGATAGGATCCATAAGAGGAATCCTGTTACTTGGAGGATTCGTGAGAGAATCTCGTTTGTTGATAGGATCGATGAGAGGAATCTTGTTACTGGGAGGATCCGTTAGAGAATCCCGTTTGTGATAGGATCCATGAGAATAATCATGTTACTTGGAGCATTCGTGAGGGAATCATGTTTGTTGATAGGATTCATGAGAGGAACCCTGTTACTTGGAGCATTCGCGAGGGAATCCTGTTTATTGATAGGATCCATGAGAGGAACCCTGTTACTTGGAGGTGTCGTGAGGGAATCATGTTTGTTGATAGGATCCTTGATTAGAATCCTGTTACTTGGAGGATTCGTGAGAGAATCCTGTTTGTTGATAGGATCCATGAGAGGAACCCTGTTACTTGGAGGTTTCGTGAGGGAATCCTGTTTGTTGATAGGATCCATGAGAGGAATCCTGTTAATTGAAGGATTCGTGAGAGAGCCCTTTTTTTGATAGGATCAACGAGAGGAATCCTGTTACATGGAGTATTCGTGACAAAATGTTGGTTGTTGATAGGATCCATGAGAAGAATCGTGTTAGTTGAAGGATTCATGACAGAATCCCGTTTGTTGAGAGGATCAATGAGAAGAATAATGTTACTTGGAGGATTCGTGAGAGAATCCTGTTTGTTAGGATGCATGAGAGGAATCCTGTTTGGTGGTAGGATCCCTGAGAGGAATTCTGTTACTTGGAGGATTCGTGAGAGAATCCCATTTGTTGATAGGATCCATGAGAGGAATCCTGTTACTTGGAGGATTCGTGAGGGAATCATGTTTGTTGATATGATCCATGAGAGGAATCCTGTTACTTGGAGGATTCGTGAGAGAATCCCGTTTTTGTAAAGGATCCTTAAGAGGAGTCCTGTTACTTGGAGGATTCGTGCGAGAATCCTGTTTGTTGATAGGATCCATGAGAGGAATCCTTTTACTTGGAGGATTCGGGAGAGAATCCCGTTTGTTGATAGAATCCATGAGAGGAATCCTGTTACTTGGAAGATTCGTGAGAGAATCCCGTTTGTTGATAGGATCCATGAGAGGAATTATATTACTTGGAGGATTCGTGAGAGAATCCCGTTTGTTGATAGGATCCATGAGAGGAATTATATTACTTGGAGGATTCGTCAGAGAATCTCGTTTGTTGATAAGATCGATGAGAGGAATCCTGTTAGTTGGAGAATTCGTGATAGAATACCATTTCATGATAGGATCCTTGAGAGGAATCCTGTTACTTGGAGGATTCGTAAGAGATTCCCGTTTGTTGATAGCATCCATGAGTGGAATCTTGTCACTTGGAAGATTCGTGAGAGAATCTTGTTTGTTGATAGGATCCATGAGAGGAATCCTGTTACATGGAGGATTCGTGAGAGAATCTCGTTTGTTGATAGTATCCATGAGCGGAATCCTGTTACTTGGAGGTTTTGTGTGAGAATCCAGTTTGTTGATAGGATCCATGAGCGGAATCGTGTTACTTGGAGGATTCGTGAGAGAATCCCGTTTGTAGATAAGATCCATGAGAGGAATCCTATTACTAGGAGGATTCGTGAGAGAATCCTGTTTGTTGATAGGATCCAAGAGAGTAATCCTGTTAGTTGGAGGATTCGTGAGAGAATCCGGTTTATTGATAGGTAAGAGGAATCCTTTTACTTGGAGGATTCGTGAGAGAATCCCATTTGCTGATATGATCCAAGAGATGAATCCTGTTATTTTGAGGATTCGTCAGAGAATCGCGTTGGTTGATATGATCCCAGAGAGGAATCCTGTTACTTGGAGGATTCGTGAGAAGAATATCGTTTGTTGATAGGATCAATGAGATGAATCCTGTTACTTGGAGGATTCGTGAGAGAATACCATTTGTTGATAGGATCCATGAGAGGAGACATGTTACTTGGAGCATTCGTGAGGGAATCCCATTTATTGATGGGATCTATGAGAGGAATCCTGTGACTTGGAGCATTCGTGAGGGAATCCTGTTTATTGATAGGATCCATGAGAGGAACCCTGTTACTTGGAGGTTTCGTGAGGGAGTCCTATTTGTTGTTAGGATCCATGAGAGGAATCCGGTTACTTGGAGGATTTATGAGAGAATCCCATTTGTTGATAGGATCCATGAGAGGAATCCTGTTACTAGGAGGATTCACGAGAGAATCCCGTTTGTTGATAGGATCCATGAGAGAGATCCTGTTACTTGGAGGATTCGTAAGAAATTCCCGTTTGTTTATAGGATCCAAGAGAGGAATCCTGTTAGTTGGAGGATTCGTGAGAGAATCCCATTTGTTGATAGGATCCATGAAAGGAATCCTGTTACTTGGAGGATTCGTGAGAGAATCTCATTTGTTGATAGGATCCATGAGATGAATCCTGTTACTTTGACGATTCGTCAGAGAATCGCGTTTGTTGATATGATCCATGAGAGGAATCCTGTTACTTGGAGGATTCGTGAGAGAATCGCGTTTGTTGATAGGATCCATGAGAGGAATCATGTTACTTGGGGATTCGTCAAAGAATCCCGTTTGTTGATAGGATCCATGAAAGGAATCATGTTACTTGGAGCATTCGTGAGGGAATCCTATTTGTTCATAGGATCCATGAGAGGAACCCTGTTACTTGGAGGATTCGTGAGGGAATCCCCTTTGTTGATAGGATCCATGAGAGGAATCCTGTTACTTGGAGGATTCGTGAGAGAATCCCGTTTGTTGATATGATCCATGAAAGGAATCCTGTTACTTGGAGGATTCGTGAGAGAATCCCATTTGTTGAAAGGATCCATGAGATGAATCCTGTTACTTTGACGATTCGTCAGAGAATCGCATTTGTTGATATGATCCATGAGAGGAATCCTGTTACTTCGAGGATTCGTGAGAGAATCTCGTTTGTTGATAGGATCCATGAGAGGAATCATGTTACTTGGGGGATTTGTCAAGGAATCCCGTTTATTAATAGGATCCATGAGAGGAATCATGTTACTTGGAGCATTCGTGAGGGAATCCTGTTTGTTCATAGGATCCATGAGAGGAACCCTGTTACTTGGAGGATTCGTGAGGGGATCCCGTTTGTTGATAGGATCCATGAGGGGAATCCTGTTACTTTGAGGATTCGTGAGAGAATCCCGTTTGTTGATAGGATCCATGAGAGTAATCCTATTACTTGGAGGCTTCGTGAGAG